>BPLS01029402.1:46730-63643 GCA_019656275.1 Rhododendron kiyosumense | reverse complement strand
CTGTAACGCCCCCAAAATTAGGGTACGTTAAAAGGACATTTTATTTCAGAAAATAAAGAGAGTCACTGCTCTTATTACAACAAAACCCCCACAGGAGTTCAATATTACAAAAGAAAGGAAACTAAGGCTTCCTAACTACAGCTCCTCTTGTCTCTTCATCCTAGCAAGCTCCTCTGCTCCAAAAGCTTCCACAGTGAACTGTTCGTCTCGATTATCTACAAGGTCTGACACATTATATCGGCGTCGCCACCAATATAATATGTCAGGGTCACCACAAGGCAACACCGTGAGCTACAACGCTCAGTAGAGTAACCCCATACCCGCTAACCCATAACTTACAAACAGACGATCATAGAAATTAAACTAATAACGATAGCACAACCATATTCTCTTTGGTGTCCAAGTTTCTCTTTGTTTCTCCTACGCGACTCGTCCTAGACTGTGTCAATCATTTTCCAATTATAAAACCTTCTTTCAAAATCGTTTGCATTGGCTCCGTACCGCGGATAAACAAGCCATACACACCCAACCTCGGTTCCGCCGTTCCGGGTTCCCGAGTATCCTCACAATGGTTCCGCCGCACCGGGTTCCCATTGGCACACAAAACTTGCATTGGCTCCTCTCCACGAAAAACCAAGCCATATTACCAACAAGGCTACCACGTCCGGCCCTATTGGCAATCTTCACAAAGGGCTACCAAGTCCGGCCTCATTGTGGTTTTCACAACCCACACAACGGGCTACCAAGTCCGGCCACGTTGCGGTTTTCACAATCCACACGATGGGCTACCAAGTCCGGCCACATTGTGGTTTCAAAACACATCTCATCATTATCCACACCCTAGGTGTCATGTTTCTACTTTCTCGGTTATCGTGTCACGTTCTCATGCAAGACTCCGCGTGTGAGACTTTTCATACCAACAAGCATTCAATCAAGCCTTGAAATTAACACAACAAGATCATCCAACTCTAAGTACATAGCATGCTTGAAACATCTCGTAAGTAAAACATGCATTTTCAATTTCAAAAGATAACCTTAGCTTACGATCGAAGTACATCCAAAACGTCATGCAACTTATACAAACATAGAGTTGAAATGTAAAATTACTTTTTTACTTGAAAAATAGATAGGGATAACTACCTTGATCCGAAACTAGTCGGGGCCGGATAAGCTAGTTGGAAAATCCTACGGGTAGTGAAAGTTCCGAATCTGGACCGATCTTCGGACGGCAGTAACTCGGTCAATCCTTGACCGAATAGAGTCGTTCTTGGGTTGAAATCGAAGATCTCTAAACCCTCTACAACTCTCGAGAAGGAAGTTAATCCTAGAAACGAACTTAGGTTGGAGAAAAATGGTGATAAAGGAGAGGACAGTAAGCTGTCCAGAAAAGGAAATCCAGAAATTTTACTGAACTTCGGATGACAATATCTGGGTCATTTCTGAACCGATTGGGGTGATTCTTGAGCCTAACTTCAAGGTTTCGAAGTGCTCTACAACTTTCCAGAAGAAAGTTGGTCCTAAAAACTACTCTAGGCAGGAGAAAAGGGAGGATTTCCGACGGGACAGTGGCTGCCCAGAAACTGGAAATGGTTTTCTAGAGAGAAGGAAGAGCTAATTGCTTTGAGGTGTGCTTTGAAAGGCTTGGAATGGCCTTCTATTTATAGGCAAGAGCTTGGCCTACTCCTCTCTCTCTCTCTAAGTCTTACCTTGACACTTGGCATGAATCTTGGAAGATCAAAACTAATCCTAGACTTGTAAGGCTATTTTTGTACCTTGGTGATATTCTTGGATCAAATGGAGGGTTAAGATGATAGTGGTACATGATCAAAGGGTTAAGAAGTTGCAAGGTGTCCAAGAAGTACATCTAATCAAATCCCACTTTTAAGCACAAATCAAGGGAAAATCCTAGGTTTGCATGGCTACTTTGTACCAAGATTTGATCTTGGATCAATTGGATGGCAAGGATGGATCCTTGGTGGGCAAGAAAGATATTGGTACAAGATCCAAGGGTTCAAACAAGTGCAAGGTGTTCAAAGGAGTACAATGGAGTTTAATTCTTTGCTTGGAAGAGAAAAATCCCATGGATTTGAAGTACAACAAAAATCAAGGCCAAGATATACATCAAATCTTCTTCCTCCTTTCTCTTTCTCTCTCTCTCTCTCTCTCTCAAGTAAACACACACACACACACACATATATATATATATATGCATATAATGTAATAAACAAAGGTACTTTTGTACCAAGAGATCTAGGGATTTTTAAAGGGCAAGATTTTCAAATCAATAGGCACATGGGTTCAAAGCCAATAAAAATAACCAAGTACTAGAGTAATATATACATATGTACTTATGTATCAAAACCCTAACAAATCATAAATAAGGGTACTTTGGAAAATCTTGGGATTTTAAAGGCTAAGTACTTTCCACTAATGGGAAATTGACACATGGGGATACTAATTTAATAACCCATGTGCTAGGTTGAAAGATGAACCTTTTACCCAATGGATAATAACCACCCGAACCTTTATTATCCAATGGATAATAGTTGCTAGGGAGATTAAACATTAAAATAATCCAAAAAGTACTTTAAAGTAATCAAAAATTTACTTTTTACTATTCATAGTACTTTAATTAAGTAAACATTTAATATAAACAAATGGGGTTTCTATTATCCAATGGATAATAGTTTTCCTAACATTTATTGTCCAATGGACAAAGATTAAAACCAAAATAATTAAAAGAAAAAGAATAATCAATTATTAGTCTAGGGTTCAAAAAGTTCAAAGGGTACACGAGGGGCAAAACGGTCATTTTGCGGTTAGGCAAAAGTAACTAGGTAGCTTCCTAGCTTAGTTTCTCCAACCGGATGGTTAAAAGCTAGTTAGGCTTGCTAAGCGGACTAAAGCGCAAAGAAATAATTTTTCATTGGGAAAAAATGAAATTTTGACAAATCACAAGGAAAATAAAGAAATTCAAATATTTAACGAAATTTTTAACGACAAAAAATCAGGGTTGTTACAATCTATCCCCCTTAAAACAATTTCGTCCCCGAAATTGGCACGCAAGTACAAATTTAGGCTAGGTCGCTAGACCGATCGACTATCCCCCTTAAAAGGAAACGAGTCCCTCTTAGGGTATATGCTGTTGCTACATTCTTCGGATAGCCAATCCACTCGTCGAAATCCGCCATGTCGATTACTCTAAGATCGCAGCTTAGGCGCAGGTTGACTACTCCTAGTTTGCACTCTCTACATACTAGACTAACAGATCGATCGAGGTTTTCATCTATAAGAAAAACTTTATCAGTACGTTTTGAAAATAAAATAGTTTTCGGTAAAAACCATAGGAAAAACTTTTCAGGTTTCTACGTTCCACATTCGATTCTTGATTTAAGTCATCATCCAATTGTTCGGGAATTCCCAGCTCGGCGGTACTGCCAATTTCCGCGCCTTGCTTCAATCCGAAGATTGTTTTGACAGAATTCCACCCAATTTGGGACGGTAAACTTGAAAATCAATTCACATTTGTGCAACGGGCCAAAACTAGCTTAAGGTTCTACATGGTTCTACCCAATCTACCCATAGCCGAGGGTTGAACCTAAAGCTCTGATACCAAGCTGTAACGCCCCCAAAATTAGGGTACGTTAAAAGGACATTTTATTTCAGAAAATAAAGAGAGTCACTGCTCTTATTACAACAAAACCCCCACAGGAGTTCAATATTACAAAAGAAAGGAAACTAAGGCTTCCTAACTACAGCTCCTCTTGTCTCTTCATCCTAGCAAGCTCCTCTGCTCCAAAAGCTTCCACAGTGAACTGTTCGTCTCGATTATCTACAAGGTCTGACACATTATATCGGCGTCGCCACCAATATAATATGTCAGGGTCACCACAAGGCAACACCGTGAGCTACAACGCTCAGTAGAGTAACCCCATACCCGCTAACCCATAACTTACAAACAGACGATCATAGAAATTAAACTAATAACGATAGCACAACCATATTCTCTTTGGTGTCCAAGTTTCTCTTTGTTTCTCCTACGCGACTCGTCGTAGACCGTGTCAATCATTTTCCAATTATAAAACCTTCTTTCAAAATCGTTTGCATTGGCTCCGTACCACGGATAAACAAGCCATACACACCCAACCTCGGTTCCGCCGTTCCGGGTTCCCGAGTATCCTCACAATGGTTCCGCCGCACCGGGTTCCCATTGGCACACAAAACTTGCATTGGCTCCTCTTCACGGAAAACCAAGCCATATTACCAACAAGGCTACCACGTCCGGCCCTATTGGCAATCTTCACAAAGGGCTACCAAGTCCGGCCTCATTGTGGTTTTCACAACCCACACAACGGGCTACCAAGTCCGGCCACGTTGCAGTTTTCACAATCCACACGATGGGCTACCAAGTCCGGCCACATCGTGGTTTCAAAACACATCTCATCATTATCCACACCCTAGGTGTTATGTTTCTACTTTCTCGGTTATCGTGTCACGTTCTCATGCAAGACTCCGCGTGTGAGACTTTTCATACCAACAAGCATTCAATCAAGCCTTGAAATTAACACAACAAGATCATCCAACTCTAGGTACATAGCATGCTTGAAACATCTCGTAAGTAAAACATGCATTTTCAATTTCAAAAGATAACCTTAGCTTACGATCGAAGTACATCCAAAACGTCATGCAACTTATACAAACATAGAGTTGAAATGTAAAATTACTTTTTTACTTGAAAAATAGATAGGGATAACTACCTTGATCCGAAACTAGTCGGGGCCGGATAAGCTAGTTGGAAAATCCTACGGGTGGTGAAAGTTCCGAATCTGGACCGATCTTCGGACGGCAGTAACTCGGTCAATCCTTGGCCGAATAGAGTCGTTCTTGGGTTGAAATCGAAGATCTCTAAACCCTCTACAACTCTAGAGAAGGAAGTTAATCCTAGAAACGAACTTAGGTTGGAGAAAAATGAGGATAAAGGAGAGGACAGTAAGCTGTCCAGAAAAGGAAATCCAGAAATTATACTGAACTTCGGATGACAATATCTGTTTCATTTCTGAACCGATTGGGGTGATTCTTGAGCCTAACTTCAAGGTTTCGAAGTGATCTACAACTTTCCCGAAGGAAGTTGGTCCTAAAAACTACTCTAGGCAGGAGAAAAGGGAGGATTTCCGACGGGACAGTGGCTGCCCAGAAACTGGAAATGGTTTTCTAGAGAGAAGGAAGAGCTAATTGCTTTGAGGTGTGCTTTGAAAGGCTTGGAATGGCCTTCTATTTATAGGCAAGAGCTTGGCCTACTCCTCTCTCTCTCTCTAAGTCTTACCTTGACACTTGGCATGAATCTTGGAAGATCAAAACTAATCCTAGACTTGTAAGGCTATTTTTGTACCTTGGTGATATTCTTGGATCAAATGGAGGGTTAAGATGATAATGGTACATGATCAAAGGGTTAAGAAGTTGCAAGGTGTCCAAGAAGTACATCTAATCAAATCCCACTTTTAAGCACAAATCAAGGGAAAATCCTAGGTTTGCATGGCTACTTTGTACCAAGATTTGATCTTGGATCAATTGGATGGCAAGGATTGATCCTTGGTGGGCAAGAAAGATATTGGTACAAGATCCAAGGGTTCAAACAAGTGCAAGGTGTTCAAAGGAGTACAATGGAGTTTAATTCTTTGCTTGGAAGAGAAAAATCCCATGGATTTGAAGTACAACAAAAATCAAGGCCAAGATATACATCAAATCTTCTTCCTCCTTTCTCTTTCTCTCTCTCTCTCTCTCTCTCAAGTAAACACACACACACACACACACATATATATATATATATGCATATAATGTAATAAACAAAGGTACTTTTGTACCAAGAGATCTAGGGATTTTTAAAGGGCAAGATTTTCAAATCAATAGGCACATGGGTTCAAAGCCAATAAAAATAACCAAGTACTAGAGTAATATATACATATGTACTTATGTATCAAAACCCTAACAAATCATAAATAAGGGTACTTTGGAAAATCTTGGGATTTTAAAGGCTAAGTACTTTCCACTAATGGGAAATTGACACATGGGGATACTAATTTAATAACCCATGTGCTAGGTTGAAAGATGAACCTTTTACCCAATGGATAATAACCACCCTAACCTTTATTATCCAATGGATAATAGTTGCTAGGGAGATTAAACATTAAAATAATCCAAAAAGTACTTTAAAGTAATCAAAAATTTACTTTTTACTATTCATAGTACTTTAATTAAGTAAACATTTAATATAAACAAATGGAGTTTCTATTATCCAATGGATAATAGTTTCCCTAACATTTATTGTCCAATAGACAAAGATTAAAACCAAAATAATTAAAAGAAAAAGAATAATCAATTATTAGTCTAGGGTTCAAAAAGTTCAAAGGGTTCACGAGGGGCAAAACGGTCATTTTGCGGTTAGGCAAAAGTAACTAGGTAGCTTCCTAGCTTAGTTTCTCCAACCGGATGGTTAAAAGCTAGTTAGGCTTGCTAAGCGGACTAAAGCGCAAAGAAATAATTTTTCAATGGGAAAAAATGAAATTTTGACAAATCACAAGGAAAATAAAGAAATTCAAATAAAATTCAAATATTTAACGAAATTTTTAACGACAAAAAATCAGGGTCGTTACAGTACCTGTCATGGTGATGCTTCCTTGTCTTTTCCTCAGATGAGGAACTTCGTTCTCTGCTCCTTCTTTTTCTTGAAGAAGCCCTTCGCCTTTCTAGTGTGCAGTTTTTACTTCTGCTTCTCCTTCTTCGTGGGGAAGCTTCACACCGTCTCGTGGTAGGACTATTGCTCCTGCTCCTTCTTCCTCGTGAATGAGGCTCTTTATGGACTAGCAGAGCCCTCCTATCTTCTCCAGAATTCCTTCGTGAGAGTCCGGAGTCTTCCGGGTGATCTCGTACCCGCTGTAGCTCTCGTATCTCGTACTCTCGTCTTTTAATCAAACGAGCGTACTCCTCAATCTCCTTCCTCTTTTTGTCGAGGATATCCTCGCTGTTATGGACACTTTTTGAACGGTCCACCGATGCCTCTCTTCGGTAGGACTTGCTCCTTCTCGTGGAGCCAGTAGTTGCTTTGTCCTCTCTTCCTGTGGGCTTTTTCGGAGCACCTGGTGGAGATTTATCCCCTCCACCACTTAACTGGTTCTTTGGATTGAACGGTGTGGTTGGATCTTCTTCCATTTTGGTTATCTTTTTCACGAAATTCTTTCGTTTCCCACAGACGGCGCCAATTGTAGGGGGATGAAAACAATTGGTGCTCTGAACAACACCAAACTGCAACGGCTTCACGTGCCTCTACACCGGAACCCTAGTTCTTCGTCGGAACCCTAATCTACAAAATAGACAACGAGTGAGTGCACCTTTGCCTCTCGTGGCAAAGGCCCTCCGATGCCTAAGTTAGTATCACGTACTAGTCAAGAACCATAATTATCAGTAGGAAAGCAATAAGAGATGGCCAAACATTGCGTACCTTTTACCTCCAGGTTTACCTCGTATTTATAGGTTCGTGGATGCTTGCTGCCCAAGCATCCCTGTTGCCCTAGGATTCTTACCTCGTATAGGAAACCTAGTATCTCATGGATTCTCATTCCCTTATCTGTACAATCTCTTAATCTTTATGGGACTCTCAGTCTGTTTGGGACTCTTTCCCATAGTTATCCGTACACCCCACGCACGTTGGGTCTCTTGCATTGCTCCTATATATTCGAAATCTCATTCTGTTACAGAATATTACCATTCTGGAGCATTCTTGCCATGTCATGATTTAAGGCAACTTCTTCCACTGTTCGGCTACCTCTTTGCCGAACAGTCTTCTTGGACCAATGACCTCACATGCAACTGGTCCATGTCATTATATCTGGACAAATGACTTCACATGTCTTTTGTCCTTAATTAGCCGAATAGACAATCTGGGCTAATACTTCTCATGTTACTGGTCCACATCATTGCTCATCGCACTGCCCGGCGATGGACTTATTATGCCTGCCACGTGCCCCTTATACATCCGTGTTCGGCGACTAAACTTACCTGTTTGGGAATACCTCCCTACAGAAGCCCTCTCTCTCTCTATATCAGCAAACTCACCCAGCAGCCCTGAGTTCGTTATCCTAGCTGGTCCATCTGGGATTCCACCATCTTAGCAGCTTCACCACCTCTCAGTAGCCCTACCAGCAGGCTCTACTGCTTTAAAGCCCCAAGCCCACTATCATAGCGGCTTCATGCCTATCATTATCTCATACCTACTATCAAAATCACTTAGCGGCTCTAAGCCGATTATCTCAGCGGCTTTATGCCCACTACTTAGCGGCTCTAAGCTCGTTATCTTAGTGGCTCTGCGCCCACTATCTCAGCGGCTCCAAGCCCTTAATCTTAGTGGCTCTGCACCCACTACTCAGCAGCTCCAAGTCCATTATCTCAGCGGCTCTACGCCCACTACTCAATGGCTCCAAGCCTATTGCTCAGTGGCTCTACACCTGTATTCACTACAAGCAGCTCTATGCTTGCTCAGCAGCTCACGTCCACTACTCAGCGGCTCCAAGCCTATTGCTCAGCGGCTCTACGCCCGTATTCATTATCTCAACTGGCTCTACGCCCATTATCTCAACTGGCTCTATGCCGCCCCTGCCAATCAAGATATCATCTATTCTCAAGCTCTACGCGTGAATGCTCAAAATCCAACATTTTAAATGCTTGAAGCTCTTCGAATGCCTAACCATTGTGTACTGGATGCTCAAGTTCTACACTTGAATGCTCAAGCTCTACACTTGAATGCCCAACCACTGCGTACTGGATGCTCAAAGCCTTTACTTTGAATGCTCGAATTCTACCCTCTGAATGCTTGAGCTCTATGCTTTGAATGCTCAAGTTTGGAACTTGAAAGAAGCTCTACACTTAAATCAAACACACACGCACAGGCCTGTGCACATATTGCATCAATCACATCGAGTCTGCATAACCATCATCATTAACATATCTGCTCACATCTAACAATCATCATCACATGTACAAATTTTGCATCTCTTTTTCACTCATGAGGCAAGTCAATCCTGCAATCAATCGGCTCTATGCCTCGGTTCAATTGATCGGTCCAGCGCCTCGACCCTTTGGCTCTACGCCAAAAATTTATGATGGGAAAGCTCCGTGTACAGACCTTCAGAATGCAGCCGGCTCTACACCTCAGTTCAATCATGTCAAGCTCTAAGCTCTGACACCTCAGGCTCTCACCTTCAGAATACTATTGGCTCTACGCCTCGGTTCAATCATGTCAAGCTCTAAGCTCTGACACCTCAAGCTCTTGCCTTTAGAATACAACTGGCTCTATGTCTCAGTTCTATCACTTCAAGCACAAAGCTCCAACATTTCAGGCTCTCGCCTCATGACTGCAACCGACTTTGCACCTCGGTTTCCTCATCTCAATGCTTCGTGCTCCAGTTACAGGTTTCGCGCCCCATATCTTAAAAACCGGCGTCCAATTCATCCTCAGTAGATGATTTGGATTCCACCACAATTACATCAATTCCATCAAGCTCGTTCGCAAGGATAAGCTACTCTACCGAGCTCCTTTCAATCAAAGTAAGGATGATCAGAAAAGCAAACGACTCACCCGTTGTGTATTGATCTACCCTAAAATACTAAGGATGCTCTCCAAAAAAATTCCTTCGGCAGCCCCGCACTTCTTCAACTACTCTCCGCCAAAATCCTGGCATTGCCCAAGTATGTTGCACTATGGTTTTTTAAGCTCGTAGGTACGTCTTCTGTTTCTAACCCTCCAAACTTTTTATGTTTCTTTATTGCCTCTGAACTACGGTTGGTCTGAATTTCCCTTGTGGAATACGTAGGCAGCCTCCCGGCCCGACCATAACAAAAACCTTTTTCAAAAAACCCTTTGGAATAGTGGTTGGACCAAATTGAGTTGCTTTTACAGCTTTGACTCTTACTTAAACATGTCTTGCGATCTGTCTAAGTTCAGCCAAAGAGGGGCATCTGGAGACACTCCAATTTGGCCTAACGATTATTTCAAGTCCCACCTTGGGGACCATCCCAATGATGATATGGATACAGTGATTGATGATTGACTTCTCGTGAACCAATGGACTTATGGTGAGTGCTTTGAGCCACTTAGAGGACCCAATCCAGAACCAAATAGCCTTTCAGACAGAAATACATTATCATAGGAGAATTTTTCTATCGGCCGTAACATCGATCTCATGGCCTCAACATCATTTCTTCACTCGTGAAATTTGTTGCTTGAAAATCTCCCTATGAGATTGATCTTTCAGCCGCCAGGTTTATCCTTCGGTCTCTTAATCGTTCCTATGACCGCCAGATCTTTTGCCCGGCTGCCAGATCGTCTATTTTCTAGAATCTGGAACGTTCTGTCAATCGTTTGATCCAATCACGAAACCCTAGTAGCCAAATCCCAATGTGTTTAGGCTACGTAAGGAGATTACTATGAGGAGTTCGTGTTGCCTTATAACTCCAATTCAATCATTGATTTTGATTGGTTGAGGTGTGTCATCCCTATGCCTATATAAAGGAGCCTTTGGGTTCTGAAATTAACATGTTGAACACATCCTCTCAAGCCACGAAACTCTGTTAATATACACTCTCAAATCCCCTATGCAAAAGCCCCAATCCTTCGAAAGCAGCCGTTAATCCGACGATCAAACCCCGAAGTCCAAACCTAACCCTAGGGTTTTTCAAGAAGCAATCAGTCAATCCTATTCAATCTGAAGCAATCAAGCCACTGAGGGATCAAGGTGGTGAGGCCCAAGGGCCTCTGGTTCAATTTATTTTCCATTTTTATGCTTAATCATAGCTTTCTGATCCTCTGTTAGTTGTTTAGTCTAGCGTGAGGAAGAACATCAACTGGGTCTTCGATCTATTGGCCGGTACATCAAACCAGGAGGATCTCTCGGCTGTGACATCCATTCATCGGCGTGAGATCCATCTCCCTGGGACAGTTTGATTTATTCTGCTTTCTGATGCATGCTTTATTTATTGTCTTGGTTGATCACCTTATCAACTGTTTAAAGGCTAATTAATCAGTTTATGTGCTAGAGTTAAACAAAATATGCGTTAATCATATGTCGAACGATTATGGGCCAGTCTTACGATTGGGCAGAGAGGGATGCCTTACACCTTCCCTTCATTGTACCCTTGGCTCCCGTACCCAGAATCTCTATTTGTTTTTTCTAGTTTTTATAAACTAGGTGGCGACTCTGTTTTGGTGATAGCTACTATCATGTGGCGATGTTCTTAGTCATGAAAATATCCATGATCTTGGTTTATGAAGCAAACAACCAAACAAACAACGATGATTATTTGTAAGGCGATGCCCCACCTAGGGAGGTGTCTATAGTAGTGAACTTTATGTAAGTGCTCCCAGTATTATAACTTATAATGTTGAAAGTGCCAAAGTTGCTGAAATTTCTGATGAGAGAAGAGGAAGCAACGGGAAGACCCATCTTTGGAGGGAACACCAACTTCAATGTACTGATGCATCAGAATAAATGAATATGCTTGGTTTTTTGTTTAATAGTTAGAAATATAGCATCTCTTTTTCCTGTTTTCTTATTTTTAAAAATTTCAAAATTGTTTTCTTCAACAGGCAAGACAGACGTGCCTTGCACGTCATCAATTCACCTAGTATTTATAAGGAAAATGTAAAAGATGAACTATCCAACTTCTATACAGATAAAAAGCATTATTTTTTTCTATACTGAGCTTATATGCAATGTAAAACATTTTAGATTCAGCATCTAGCCATGCACCATACATGGAATTGACAGCATGAAATCTGTCTGAAGGCATGAGTTCCATCACCTCATGTAAAATGCTAGCAACTTCAGTGTATCGATCATGAGTTAATGTAATAGTTTGAATTTTTACTGCCTCATCCAATTGCAGAGCGGAAAAACTTATATTAAACAATACTCGATAGGATAACGATTTAGTTATGCACCAACATAATCTTTTCCAGAAGCAACATTCGTATTGAATTGAAAATCAGGGCAAACGTATCTACAAAAAGATGGACTCAATACACTATAACAAAATACTGTCAAAAGTGCTAAACATGCCAGTTGAGCTCATCAATAAAATCCACAAAAAATGATAAAAGTTCTTCAAAGGACCAACATGATTTATTACATTCAGACACTCCTTAAATGGGCTTTTTTATGCTTTAGAAACACGACGTATACATAGGTGATAAAAAAATAACAGCACACATCGCTAACTCAAGTTTTATTTCAAACTTATTTTCCTAATTTTATAGTATGTCATAAATTTGATATCATCCTTGTTTTAGAATAACATTCAAAGCATCTACAATCTGTCTACGAATGAATTATTATGTCATGTGCATTATGAGCCCACAAATTCAACGAACATTGTCAGCCTAAAAAGTACAACGAAAAGTAAGTTCATGATTTACTTTGATTAACATGTACCAATCTCAATCTTTCAAGCTTTGTACCACAACCAAGAAGACACTCCAGCAACATAACTTGAGAAATATGTCTTTCTTTTCCTTCTACTTCTTAGGCAGAAAAATCCAATGAATACGCTGAAAGGAAAATCCAAACTTTTACCAAATTGGAGTCATGTTTCATTTCCATTTTACTTCCAAAAGAGAAAAATCAAGAGCATGAATGTCGTACGAAACATAAAATGCTCCAAATTATTATTAACTTGTCCCATACGACACATCATCTTGTCTTGTAGGAGTACTTTACAAAATACTAGCTATAAGGTGCAACGAATTTGCATACTCTTCAATGCAGCATGAATGTCGTATGAAACATAAAATGCTCCAAATTATTATTAACTCGTTCCATATGACACATCATCTTGTCTTGTACATTACAAAAGACTAGCTATAAGGTGCAACAAATTTGCTTACCTCTTCAATGGAGCAGAACAATTTATTTGCTAGTTCAGTAAGACCCTTCTTCTGATCTTCGGGTGCACTTGAGATCATCTTCCTAAATTCGCAATACAATGACGTTGATTTTAGAGGAAGATCTCTTCCCACCAAATCCCACAAGTCATCATCGTCCATTAGATCATCTCCAATCGCTAACAAATCAAACACACACTTTCTGATGCGATACAGGCTCCCTTTGAACTCCACATCCATCATTTTAACATAACCTAGACCAACACTAAAAAAAATGAGAAAAAAAAATTCAAGAAATCCTAACCAAAAGTAAGATGATATTCAATTAAATTACTTAGATAAGGAAAAGCAGATATTCTATTGTGACCCAAGAAAAGCATATGATTTCATCAAAGCCTTTCAACCTAAGCGAAGGTAAATAACAAACAATAATCCCTTGCGATAAAGCACATACGACAAAGTGGCATTCATTCATGCATCATTCTCCAAATGGTAAAAAACATTACACATGTTACTATCTACAGGGATATCTACAAGGAAAAATAAGAAAGTTTTTTTTTTTTTTTTCCTTAGAAGAACAACCAAAAATAGGAAAATGAATGAATAAAATATTGACTATTGAACCCACTCTTATATATATTTTTAAACCCACTCATATATAAGACTAATAACTTGTGGTAAAAAGGTGTGCTTCCAAACTCTATCTATTTGCGCATCTCGAACCTTCATTTACTAGTCAATAGACAAGAAGGAACAAGATGAGTCTTAAAACTGGATTATGCACCTCCTTGGTTTGTCATTTGTGTCTAGCATACTAAATTGAAGTATAACTCAATAGTAACCCCACATACCTTAATTACATAGATACAATTTTACAACTTTTGCAAATTAAAAATGGATATAAATAGGAAGCCTAAAACTATATAAGATAGTAAAGCATGTTTCTAGCAAATGAAAAAAATAGAAGAAGAAGAAGAGAGGAAGTAAGCATACGATGCTATTGCAAGAACGTAAGTTTTAAATCGAATGAATCTTGTTAAATGTGTGTAAAGTCTATAATCCTAGGAATAAATCTTTTAAGTAAATGGACTTAACAGGAGATGTCTATGCTAAAGATTTGAACCAAATGAAAAAGATTAGATGCAATGTGGGTCCATTGGCCTCCAAAGTTGGAACCAACTATAAGAGTTTTTTACTATACATACATAAATTTTCTAAGGACACAACTAGTGTTGCAATGTTGTTGTCTTAGTCATATATAAGCCCATTATGGATATGCATAATTATTTTTCAGGCCCTTGTAGTGATTAAGTATCTTCTTCTTTCAAACTTTAAAATGTGAAAACAAAATAGGGTTGAGGACAAAAAGAAAGCTTCAACAATTGCATACTTTATACCTCAATACCATTTTGCTAATAAAGCTCATGGATATTGGGTATTTTAAGTAGTTCAATTTTTTTTGTGATATGCAAACTCATAACATGAATGTTTGAAGAAAGAACGCCAATAAGGTTGTGTTTGGATCATGAATTTTGGTGAATTTGGGCACCCCAAATCAATAGATTCAATACATTTGTACTGAATATTCTCGCTTGTACACAATACAACATTACACATCCACTCGTACACAAGATATGAGACACCTATCAATGACACATCACTCTTACACCAGAGTTTGTGCCCACACTCACTCATTCTTGAGTGTCTCTCACTTGCACTAATCTAGAGATCTCTCATCTCCAATTTATAAGGAGCAAATGAAGTTTCTAGATAAGGACAATCTTAGAACAAGAGTTCTCAAAAGAGTTCTGAAAGTTTTCGAAGAATCATGGAAGACTGCATATCATTTATAATCTTCCAGGATATTCCGGGTGGCTCTAGCATGGCCAAGAACACAGTCGAACCACTTGCCACCATCTCTCCTAAAACCAATTGGTATTAGAAAGGGTTTCACTTAAGTCGTTTATGGCATTTGGCATTGCACCGGCAACTCTGTTTTTAAAGCAGTCGCAGGGAGTAAGCAAATCCATGGGGGCACTCCGGGCCCAACAAACATTATGAAAATTGTCAGAATGTTCTAGTAGAACACATAATATTCTACAAGATTCTAGTTGAACCCGAAACATTCCGAAAACATCTGGAGTGTCCGAGATGACTCTTAAGAGATTTGTGGGGTGGGAAGGAGAATGAAAGGAGCGAAAGAAATAAATCTAGCTTCTTCGCCTCTCCCTTTCCCTCCCTCCCTTGGACTTTTGACAACTCTATGATTTGTTTTGGGCTCCAAATCTATCATCCGAACACATAAATTCAATGCTTACAGAAACCAGAGAGCACAAATTATTGAACTGTATTTTCAATCATCAAGTAACGATGTGAGTTCCAGGAATTAGATGTATGAGATTGACCAATTCAAATGCCAACCAAAAAAAGAACCAATCAAATGCCAAGCAACAAAAGAAACATCAAAACACCTCAAAAGCTCAATACATAACAAAAAGGTACTCTGGAACATTCCAATTCTCTGATGAAGTTGCAAATTTTCAAGAGTAAGTTAGATCAATTTTTAGTACCATAAAAGGCAAAACAATATTTATTGGCCCCAAAATTAGTCGAGTTGCACGCAAGCAAGCTGGCTCGGACGTCCGCTTATTAAAACAAATGCTTTGTTTGGATGGGAATTTGAAAAAAAAATTCCGACTTAAAAAACTCTCATTACCTATAATTTCAATTATTACTCTCATTTCTCTCTCCGCTCTCCAATCATTATTTTCATCTTTTTTTCTCTATTTCTCTCCACTCATTACCCCTATCTCCAATTATTACCTTATTTCTCTCCACTCATTACCCCAAAAGCCAAACTCAAAAATTTTCAAAAACCCGTCCAAACACAGCATAAATTTCTTGAGTTAAAGCATAATTGTCGATCGTCAATGAGCTTCAGAGAAATATCTAGTAATATCACACCTGAACATCCGAACACCCCATTATGTAAGAAAACAAGAGCATAAAAGAAAACCCACTTGTATTTTCCTCAAGCATTAAAACCCATATTCTCAAACCCTCGAAACAATCCACTTAAATAACACAAAGAAATAGTAACACTTATATATACACACACATATTATATATATATATATATTATAATATATATATATTTATGGATTGAATCTTGATTAATTGGTAAGTAAGTAAGTATGTATGTTACTTTCTATTTGTCTTTTGTTTTTGCTATTGGGTAGAAGTAAGAAAAAGGAGAGAAAATCTCAAACGAAGAGGGAAAACAGAAGAAAGGACTCACCTGGAAATTATTGACGGCAAGACTTATCCTTGAACTGCATACAGATTTAAGCAGCAAAAGCTCACCTATAAGGAAAAGAAATAGTATAAGAATGTTAAATGAATTGTACTATTATATAATAAATACAAAAAAAATTGCATTTTTTCATCATCAACCTAAATATAATATGATCACAAATATGTTACATAGTTTTTAAATGGGGGATGCTAATAATTATAAATGAGAGGTAGAAAATTGGACTAGCAGAAATGTGGAATTTGGTCAATTTGTGTGCTCATGTTCCTCTCACTCCAATACCTTGCCGGGTTTTACTCTGCTCCCTAGGTTGAGAGAGAGAGAGAGACATGGGTTTTTTTCTCTTAGGTAAATAATAAATAAAAACTATTTTCTAAAAGACAGGAGCCCTTATTTACTATATACCAAATTTGGGATTTTGTAAAGGATAAAATGGGGGGCCTAAATGAAAAAAATATAAATATATAGTATTTTCACTAACTAAAATAAGAACTTATTTATTTTTTGAATTAAAAGTGATATTATGAAAGAATGACATTTCTCATAAAATGGGAGTATTTAAAAAATACTGTAAGAACCTTAGCGGAACAGAAGGTTAATTAGTCTGAGGAGGAGGAGGAGGAGGAGGAGAGAGAGAGAGAGAGAGAGAGAGAGAGAGAGAGAGAGAGAGAG
>BPLS01029402.1:11619-36730 GCA_019656275.1 Rhododendron kiyosumense | reverse complement strand
AGGGGGAGGCCGGATGAGAGAGAGTTGGGAGATGAGAATTATTTTCTACTACATCTAACACACATCCCTTATATACCCACACATCTTTAAATCACACCCACACACCCTCAACTCTCTATTCTTTCACTCTAGCCCTCAATCCATAATATCCACCAATTAATCCATATTTTCTCAATTAGGCATTTAATAACTAATTTCAATAATTAAATAAATTACGGATCTCTACAATTTTGACAAGAAAGAGACATGAAAACACTCAAATAACATATAAAGAGAGGTAGAATTCCCTACCTCGAGTATCCAATCCGAAATCGTAGAGATTGAGCAAGCCCAAGCTTTCGGAATCAAAACCGAGCTCTATCCAATGTGATACGAGCCCCAATACGCAAGTAGAAGATGGAGTTGAGGTTGATTGTTGTGTATTTTGAGTTTGAAGGTGAGTTTTTGGGTGAAGGAGTGAGAGAGATGGAGAGAGTCGAGAGAGAGTGAGAGGCCGAGAGATAGGGAGAGGAAGAAATGGGAAATAAATCCCCTGGGCAAACACATATACACACATGCACTACATTACACTAACACTCATATTTTCCAAACTCTTATTTAACCTCCATATTCACATTCACGTCATTTTCCACCCATTTTCCTCAAGTACAAACATTAAAATTAAATAAAGGAATTTATGGGTCTTTACACTTTATTTCCTGCTTGTTGCAGAAGGTTGCAGCCAAACATCAAAAAATATTTTCTCCAAAATAGTTTTACAAGTAAAATATTTTTCAGTAAAATATTTTTTCACGTAAAATGTTTTACATTGAATTGAAACAAATGGAGCCATAGTTTAAAAGGTTTGCCTTACACGTGTTTCTAAAAAGGTCATGATGAATCGTTTCAAAATCAGATTGTGTTAGCACTAGTTTCGTAATGTACACATAACACCAATTTTGGAATGCCAACAAGTGGGCCCAGGAAAGATTGGGCAAAAGTAGGCGTTATCTCAAATTTAAAAAATACTTATCATTACAAAAGGGTGTGTTTAAGATTTTTTAAATTATATAGTTTTGTCACCAATGTATAATATATTTCTTGCAAGGAAAATTCCAAGAAAATTATTTACTTGTATTTTTTTTAATTGGATTTACTTGTGTATTCAACACTCCTAGAATATATTCATATCATGCGTATTGATTATCACAACGATATCGCTTCGTTAATCATGATTATGCAAACAAGTTAAGTTTTTGAGTTCATGTTAAATTCTGTAACAACCCTGTAACGCCCCCAAAATTAGGGTACGTTAAATAAGACAATTTTATTGAAATTTCAAAATAGAGTCTAGCTCTTTATTACAACATAACTCTCGTAAGAGCATTTGAAATACAAAATAGGATGACAAAAAGGGAACTAAGGTTCCTACTCTACAGCTCCTCTTGCTTCTCCATCCTAGCCAGCTCCTCGGCTCCGAACGCCTCCAAGGTGAAGAGTTCGTCCTGTTCGTCTATGAAGTCTGACATATTATACCGGCGTCGACACCCATATAATATGCCAGGGTCACCAAAAAGGCAACACCATGAGTTACGAAAGCTCAATAGAGTAATCCCATACCCGCTAACCCATAACTTACAAACAAACGATCATAGGAATCAAACTAATAACGATAACTGTCACGACCTCAATTTTCAACATCAATAAATATTACATTTTTAATAAAGGAACCTCACGAATCATACATATTACCCAAAAGGATTTCCCACCTGTTTAATTTACAAACAAGCCCCCCTGTTCAAAGAAGTACAACATTGGCACCTCGGCCCAAATTAACTGTGATACAGATATAGTACTTTCAGAATACTACAAGCTTTAGTCAAAAGATAAATCAAGAGTTAATTAGTTACAAAATCATCTTTGGCCAAAAGAAAATCTATTACAAAGATGAATAAGTAACTAAATAAAGTTTAGTTTCCAAAAGCCTTCATGTACACGCACACCGTTGCATGCAGCCTACTGTCCAACGTTCGAACCTGAAAAGAAGGATTTTGTTGAGCTACACTAGCCCAGTAGGAAAATCTTTACCAAATTTATATGTAAACATGATGACGAGTGCAAACTAGAGAGGATAAGGAAATACGGTTCGTCAAATCCATAAAACTTGCTGGTGCATTTGTTAAACCAAAGGGCATAACAACAAACTCATAGTGGCCATATCGAGTACGAAAAGCAGTTTTAGGAATGTCTTCCCTCCGAACTCTCAACTGGTGATAACCGGACCTCAAATCAATCTTAGAAAAACAAGTGGCGCCTCGAAGTTGGTCAAACAAGTTGTCGATTCTAGGCATAGGGTACTTATTCTTAATGGTCACACGATTCAACTTACGGTAATCGATACACAAGCGAAGCGACCCATCCTTCTTTTGAGCGAACAAAGCCGGTGCTCCCCACGGTGATGTACTCGGACGAATGAACCCCAAATCCTCCAATTCTTGCAATTGAACTTTCAATTCTCTCAACTCGGCGGGAGCAAAACGATAAGGAGGTACGGAGATAGGAGCGGTACCAGGAAGCAAATCTATAGTGAATTCAATCTCTCTCTCTCGGGTGGTAAGCCGGGCAATTCCGTCGGAAACACATCTGGAAAATCACAAACGACAAGGGGTAACTCCCCACGCGCGGATACATCTTCATCTAAGGCCAAACTCGCTAACAGAGCATACATCGATTCACGCGCCCGAGACTCACACAGATACGGCTCTATCGGTTCCCGACGCTCCCCGAAGAACTCAAAACAAGAACCCCCAGGCGGACAAATACGAACCCGACGCTTGAAGCAGTCTATAGTAGCGTGGAACATCGACAGCCAATCCATTCCTAAAATGAGGTCAAACCCTGACATAGTCAGCACGATAAAATCGAATGTAAAACGACGATCCCGAATAACAAGCTCACAATCTCGGCAAATACGATCTAACGGCGATCTACCTCATATTGGTGTATCAACAAATAATGAAGGACTAATACTTTCGATTTCCAACCCCAAAGCACAGGCAATAGGTGCAGCAACGAATGAATGCGATGCTCCTGAATCAAATAACACTCTAGCAAATGAGTTAAACAAGAGAAATGTACCCCTCACAACCGAAGTGTCCGGGGCCTGAGTAGTGACAGGAGGTGGTGGAGGCGGAATAGCAGAAGTGATAGCAAATGCCCTTCCCTGAGTGGTCTGACCCTGAACGTGTCCACCTCGATGACCAGAGCCCTGAGTTGGTGTAGACGAACTAGCTCCTCCCTCAACTTGAGATCCCTGAACCGAAGTGTTCTGACGAAAGTGAGATTGTTGCTGTCTCTGAGTACCCCGAAATGACTGCCGGCTAGAACCCTGTCCACCCCTCGACTGCTGCACCGATCCCGACTCACTACGAGCTTCATCCCCACGCGGGCAATTCCTAGCAAAATGACCGGGCTTCCCACAAATAAAGCACGTGTTCAACAATCGCGGGCATTGGGCGCGAATGTGCCCCGTCTGACCACACTCGTGACATACAATCGAAGATCTATTAGAAACTCCCCGAGTCCCAAACGAAGATGAAGGTGGAGGCCTAAAGTTTGACGGACCTTGTAAAGTCGACATTTGATCTCGTTGTCTCTTTCTCCCTTGACTTCCGAAACTTCCTGATGAAGAACTCATACCTCCCAATGGTTGTCTTGGTTCCCAAACCTTAGTATTTTTGGGTGCCTCCCTCGGTGTCTCAATGCTCCTCGCACATTCAACGACTTCGGAAAACCTCCCTTTGCGTTGTGCCATAACAAACTTCTTCACGGTATCGTGTAAGCCCCTCTCAAATCGCCTACATTTCCTCTCTTCGGTAGCTACTAACTCCGGCGCGAAACGGGACAAGGATTGAAATTTCAATGCATATTCTGACACGGTCATATTCCCTTGCTCTAGCCTTTCGAACTCATCTCTCAATTGGTCACGACTCGTTTCCGGAAAGTATTGCTCCTCGAAGAGCACCTCGAATTCGGCCCAAGTTAGGTTCTCAATATCCGGCTCATTTGCTTGAGCCGCAGTCCTCGCCGCTCTCCTCGCATCCTTTCGTGATTCTAGCACCGACTCCCACCACTCATTTGCTTCCCCGGTTAGCTGAACGGCTACGATATTGACTCGCAAGTCATCCTCCGTGATCTGAAGAGCTCTAAAAAGTTTTCGAATTTGGGCTAGCCAATGATCGGCCACAAGAGGGTCACTGTTCGACCCGTCGAAGGTAGGTGGATTTCTTCGGCTAAACTCCCTCATTGCTATCATAGCACGACTATCGGTGTTTTCCCTTGGAGCAGGATTTAAAAGGTTTGCAGCCGTAAGAGCCGCAACGAAGTCCATAGCAAAAGGATTTTGGACTACCGGAACTTCTTCCTCCCGGCCGAGTTCGGTCCCATCCCCCGGATTCCCACTCGGATTTTCCCCATGATAGCTAACCTCATCCTCAATCGGCGCTCCTCGGCCACGACCACGGCCACGGCCACGACCGCGACCACCCCTACTTTCGGCTTCGCCCGCCCTAGCACGCGTTCTCGGAGGCATCTAGCTACAAGTTATAAGAAAATAAGATTTATCAATCACATCAATATCTAATGAGGTCAAAACCTCCAACTATCCTGACACGGGTCAAAACAACTCTACGCCACTCTACTGTATTGAAATGCAATGTCATATAAACCAAGTAATGTCAATGCACACAAGCACACATGTGGTATTTTAAGAGGCGTGACATTTTGAACCCATGAGACTAAAAGTCTCCCCACGGTCTCAAAGTATTCAAACCTAGACGCTCTGATACCCATTTGTCACGACCTCAATTTTCAACATTATTAAAAATGTAATATTTATTGATGTTGAAAATTGAGGTCGTGACAATAACACATCCACATTCTCGATCTAACGTTGGTGTCCGAGTTTCTCTTTGTTTCTCCTACGCGACTCGTCGTAGACCGTGTCAATCATTTCCATTTACAAAAACATCTTTCAAAATCATTTGCATTGGCTCCGTACCGTGGATAACCAAGCCACACACACACCCAACTTTTCAAAAATCATTTGACATTGGCTCCGTACCGCGGATAACCAAGCCACACACCCAACCTCGGTTCCGCCGTTCCGGGTTCCCGAGTATCCTCACAATGGTTCCGCCGCACTGGGTTCCCATTGGCACACATTGCATTGGCTCCTCTCCGCGGATAACCAAGCCATACCTCACCATGGTTCCGCCGGTCCGGTTTCCCATGGGAACACACACAACCTCACAATGGTTCCGCTATTCCGGATTCCCATTGGAACACACACACACTTACGTAATACCCTCGAGATGGTCATTACGTAGTTTCGAAAATATTTTCCAACCGGAAAAACACAACTTCCTTGTTAACACACCCTAGGTGCCATGTTTCTACTTTTCTCGGTTTTCGTGTCACGTTCTCATGCAAGACTCCGTGGTAGGACTTTACATACAAACATGCATTTCATAAGATCATTCCAACAAGATCATCCAACTCTAAGCCACATAACATGCTCGAAACATTTTGAAAATAAACCATGCATTTCCAACATTTAATAAAAGATAACCTTATCTACTTTTTAAAGTAACAATCAAAGTTGCTACTAAATAACTTCCTATTCTTTAACATATGATTTGAAACGATACTAGAGTTAGAAGGGTAAGATTAAACTACCTTGATCCGAAACTAGTCGGGGCTGAATAAGCTAGTTGGAAAGTTCTACGGGCGGTGAAACTTCCGAATCTGGACTGAACTTCGGACGGCAGTAACTTGGTCAATATTTGGCCGAATAGAGTCGTTCTTGGGTTGAAATCGAAGATCTCGAAACCCTCTACAACTCTCGTGAAGGAAGTTGATCCTAGAAACGACCTTAGGTTGGAGAAAAATGGGGGTAAAGAAAGAGACAGTAAGCTGTCTGGAATTTGAAATCCGAAATTTTACTGAACTTCGGATGCCAATATCTTGCTCATTTCTTAACCTATTGGGGTGGTTATTGGGTCTAATTTCAAGGTCTCGAAGTTCTCTACAACTTTCCCAAAGGAAGTTGGTTCTAAAAACTACTCTAAGCAGGAGAAAAATGAGGATTTTCGAAGGGACAGTAGGCTGCCCAGAAATGGTTTTTAGAGAGAAGGAAGAGCAAATGCTTGAGGTGTGAGTTCAAAGCATGAGAATGGCCTTCTATTTATAGGCAAGAGCTTGGCTCCCTCTCCTCTTCTCATTGGCCGGCCCCCCTCTCTCTCTCCTTTCCTCAATTTGACACTTGTCAAGCAATCTTGGAAGATCAATGACTAACCCTACACTTGCATGGCTAGGATTGATTCTTGGTGGGCAAAAAAGATTTTGGTACAAGATATTGTGTTAAACAAACATATAAGTACTATAGAGGTTAATGGAGAGTTAATTCCTTAGCTAGGAAGGAAGATTCACCAAGGATATGAAAGTTGTAGAAAGATCATGGAAGGTACAACCAAATCCCTTCTTCTTCTCTCCTTCCTCCCTCCTCTCTCTCTCTCTCCCTCCCTCTCTCTCTCTCTCGGCTTCTCTCTCCCTCTCCCTCTCGGAAATTCTCTCTCTCTCTCTCTCTCTCTCTCTCTCTCTCTCTCTCTCTCTCTCTCCTAGTACATATATACATACATACATATATATATATATATATAAGCAAACAATTAAACTAATGGTTACTTTTGTACCAAGGATCAAAAGTAGACTTAAGGACGAAGATTTGCCCAATAACAAATGAATTGGCACATGGGTACTTAGGCAATTAAATAATCAACTAAGTACTAGTATATATATGCACATATGTACCAATGTATCTAGTTTGTTCAAAACCCCATTAGAAAATAAATAAAAAGGTACTTAGAGAATCCTAGGGTTTAAAGGCTACCAATAAACCATTAGGTACTTTGTCACATGGTTAAAGAAAAAGGATTAGTTTAATAAATCCCATGGTACTTTGAAATATTCACCCTATTACCCAATGGGTAAAAATTTTCCTAACTTCTATTATCCAATGGATAATAGTTATTAGGTCACTTTTAATATTAAAATAATAAAAAAGTACTTTAAAGTAAGTATACTTTTAATATAAACAAATGGGATTCTATTATCCAATGGATAATAGTTTCCCTAACCATTATTGTCCAATGGACAAAGAATAAAACTAAATTGATTAAAAGAAAAAGAATATTAAAATTCTTAGTCTAGGGTTCAAAAGGTTCAAAAGTTTCAATGAGGGGCAAAACGGTCATTTTGCGGTTAGGGAAAAGTAACTAGATAGCTTCCTAGCTTAGTTACTCCAACCAGATGGTTAGAAGCTAACTAGGCTTGCTAAATATGACTAAAGTGCAAGAAACGAAAGTTTAAGGGCAAAAACGTAATTTTAACAAACTACAAGGAAATTAAGGAAATTCAAATAAAATTCAAATATTTAACGAAATTTTTAACGACCGAAAATCAGGGTAGTTACAAACCCTGAAATTATATTTGAATTTTATTTTAAATTATATTTCTTGGCTAGAAATCCTACTTGGCAAGTAGGATTAGCTTCTAACCAAGTAGTTAGTAGAAACCTAATTACCAATTCAACTTAGTTGCATTCTCCTAACCCTAAATAAACCTTTTCAATCATCTTTGAACCTTATGAACCTTTCCAAACCCTAATTAAACCTTTTTGGACCTAAAGGAGTAATCATTATGCTTCCAAAGGTAGAAAACCTAGACTTGCCATGCATGCAAGCCTAAGAATGATAGCCTTGAATCCAACTACCCTCCAAGATTAATTACTTTCCTAGATTTCTTAGGTGTATATACACATACTAAGCCTACCATAATCATGCTATATACATATATAGACTTTCTAGGAAATCTAAACCATTTGACAATGTTTTGTCATTGAAAGCCTTACCATAATCATTACCTTTCTTTCCTAGACTTAGTAAGGCTAGTTAGACATAAGTATACTTAGACATCATAGTCTATTATAAGCATACCTATATACTTAGCTATACACTTTCTAGGAAAAGACTTACCCATTGATCAATAGATTACACTTGAAAGATTAACTTTAAACTTTAATCAATACCCTTTCCTCGTAGGCCTCGTAGGACTAATTAGTACCTAAGTATTCTTAGCTAGGTATATGTATATTTATAGATATATACACTTTCTAGGAGATGTATTAACCATTGGACATTGTCTAGCACTTGAAAACCTTAACTTTAATCATTACTCTTCCCCAAGACTTAGTAAGCTACTTAACCCTAAACATACTTAGTCTTACACACACACACACACACACACACACACACACACACACATATATATATACATAGACATGGGATATAGGAAGCGAGAGAGAGAGAGAGAGAGAGAGAGAGAGCCGAAAGAGAGAGGGGGGCTGAGAGAGAGAGAGAGGTGCATGTGTATGCTTGTGTTGGTACACTTACACAAGCTACCCCATTAGCTTTAAGCCTAATTACAACTTGACAACCCATTCCTAGACTACTTTAGACACAAAATCTAGCCTTTACTCATCCTAGAACCTAGCCCCTAATCACCCTAGAATTTGACTACAACCTAGAACTAGGATGGACTAAACATGGAAGGCTAACCTCTTAGACTTGTATGACTTACAACCTAGGTTATAATCACCTAGGATTTACTTTAAGCCTTAGAAAATCTCCATGATTACTTAGACTTACACCTAGGCTGGATTGACAAGGTCTTGGCATGCTTAAAGATGTGATTTGACAACACAAAGGAGCAAACAAATGAGAGGAAGAGAGAGAGAGAGAGAGAGAGAGAGGGCCGGCCAAAGAGAGGGAGAGAGAGCCAATGTTTTACTATAAATAAGACCCTCACTTGCCATTCAACTCACACCTTCACCCTTTAACTTCTCCCTCTAGAAATCCTTGTGTTCTTACTTTCTTCTTACTTGTTCTTTCTTTGTTCTTGAGTACTTCAAGAAACTCATCCAAGGCCGCCACTAAACCACCACTCGATCCAAAATGTTTAATAGTTTAGCCAAGAACTAGTTTCGAGAGAAACCTTTCTCTTTCAAAACTACCGGAAGCTTACCGTAGTAAGTCACTCCGTCTGATAGTTGACTTACTTTTCTGTAGTCGCCCTACTGCCAAGAAGAATGGTAGATTATCCTTACTCAGTATCTCTAAGTATAAGTTGATTATTCTTACTCACTATCTCTAAGTATAAGTAGAATACCGCTACTCATTTACTCTAAGTATAAATAGAAGTGTGTATATTGTTTGAATGTTTGAAATGCAAGAGAATTTGAAGAGTGTTTACTAAAGTTTTAAAATGGAAGGGAAATATGTTGAATATCCTGACTTTATTTTTCGGAAAAACATACTCCCTCCATCCCTTTTTAATTGTCATACTTCGTAATTCCAACTTATTAAAAAGACATCATCTTATATCTTTCACATCAACTTTTTCCTCCACTTTTACTCACTAACTTTTCAAAATGGAATATACTTTTAGGGACAAAATAGACAATGTACCAACTTTTACCCACTAACTTTACAAAATGGACACTTATTAATGGACAGCCCAAAATGGAATACCGGACTCTAAAAAAGGGACGGAGGGAGTATGTCATTTTGAACTTCCCTAAAAGGAAGAAAGAACAAATTTTCAAAATATAAACTTGATGGCAAAGTATACGTATTTTGATCTTAAGGTTGGTTATGAGAATGTATATGTGATTACTAGGATTACTTGTTTGATGTGTAATAAAGCATAAGTGGTATCCACCCCAAAGGTACCCGTCCATGTGACACTATGCTTTATATTGTGTGCTAAATGTTTGAGCATGACTATGTGATAATATGAGCATGATAAGTAATATAGAGTTGGATGGCCTTGCTAGTTTAGTTTCAAGATTACAATGAATGATTTATGTGTATGTACGTGAAATGTCCTACTGCGGAGTTCATGCATGTAATGAGACACAAAAATTGAGAAAGTAGGAACATGACTCCTAGGGTGTGTTAAAGACAAGGTGTGGTTTTGAAACCACAATGTGGCCGGACTTGTCCATTATGTGGTGTGTGTGTGTGTGTGTTTTTAGAAAACCCAATGGGAACCTGGAGCTACGGAATCATTGTGGTATACTAGGGAACCTGGAACGGCGGAACGGCGGGATGAATTGTGGTTTGGTTATCCGCGGAGAGGAGCCAACGCAATTATTTTAATGCTTTTCGAAAACCCAAATGGGAACCCGGAATGGCGGAACCGAGGGTTTTGAATTGTGGATTGGTTATTCGTGGAGAGGAGCCAATGCCAAATTCGGCGGAACCGAGATTGGGTGTCTAAAAAAATGATTTTGGAAATGTTGATTTGGAAAAACAAAAGTGAAAATGATGACACGGTCTACGATGAGTCGCGTAGGAGAAACACAGATATCGTAGACACCAATGTTAGTTGAATAGCGAATGTGGATGTGTCATTGTTAAGTGCTTTATTGAATATGCATGTGCTATTTGAAATACCAAAGTGGTATATTATTTCTATGACCTATTGTTTGTAATTTATGGGTTAGCGGGTATGGGATTATTCTGCTGAGCCTTTGTAGCTCATGGTGTTACTGTTGTAACCCTGACATATTATACTGGGGGCGACGTCGGTATAATGTGTCAAACCTTGTAGATGAGCAGGGTGAACTCTATTCCTTGGAGGCTTTCGAAGCCGAGGAGCTGGCTAGGATGGAGGAGCTGGTGGAGCAGTAGATAGGAACCCTAGTCCCCCACTCTTGTTGAATAAATATACCATTGTGAGAACTATGCTGTAATAATGAACCAGACTCTATTTAGATTTTCAACAAAAATTGTCTGTTTAACGTTCCTAAAATTAGGGGTGTTATAACATGGTATCAGAGCTCTAGGTTCAAAATCTTGGCCATGGGTAGAATAGGTAAACCATAAAATAGCTCGACCAATGCACAAACATGAAATGAGTTTAAGTATACCGTCCTAAATTGGGTGGAGTTCTAACGGAACAACCTCCATGTTGAAACAAGGTGTGGAAATTGGCAGTTCCACCGAGCTGAGAATTCCTGAACAATTGGATGATGACTTAAATCAAGGATCGAATGTGGAATATAGAAACTCGAAAGTTTTCTTTAGAAACCTCTGTCTTAAAATTACTACTAATTGAGGTTAAAACTCTTTCCTTGTAGATGAACCACCTGAACCCCTACCAAGTCAACCTACCAGCTAAAGCTCGCCAACTCATAAACACCATAGAAGCTATGATGACTCAACTGATGGAGAATGTAACGCCCCTAATTTTAGGTATGTTAAAGGGATTATTTATTACAGAAATAAGCGAGTCATTGCTCATTATTACAACACGACTCTCATAGGAGCATTTGAAATACAAAAGAGATAACAAAAGGGAACTAAGGTTCCTATACTACGGCTCCTCTTGTTCCTCCAACCTAGCGAGTTCTTCGGCTCCGAACGCCTCCAAGGTGAATAATTCACCATGTTCATCTATCAAGTCTGACATATTATACCGGCGTCGCCACCCATATAATATGCCAGGGTCACCAAAAAGGCAACACCATGAGCTACGGAGGCTCAATAGTAAAATCCTACTTACTAGCATCGATTTCCACATGATAAGTACATAAACAGTAATAAAAAGACAATAGTGCTAACACATTCACATTTGCTTTGTAACTACCGTTGGTGTTGACTTATCGTAAACCATATTGTTAACACCTTTTCAAAAACACCTTTTTAACTCACCCAACCTCGGTTCCGCCGTTCCGGGCTCCCGAGTATCCTCACAATGGTTCCGCCGCATCGGGTTCCCATTGGCACACATTGCATTGGCTCCGTACCGCGGATAACCAAGCTACTCACCCAACCTCGGTTCCGCCGTTCCGGTCTCCCGAGTATCCTTACAATGGTTCCGCCGCACCGGGTCCCCATTGGCACACACACACACTTATGTAATACCTTTGAAATAGTCATTACGTAGTTTCGAAGATATTTTCCAACCGGGAAAACACAACATCCATGTTATACACACCCTAGGTGCCATGTTTCTACTTTTCTCGGTTTTCGTGTCACGTTCTCATGCAAGACTCCGCGTGTGAGACTTTACATACAACATGCATTCAATCAAGTTTCGAAATAGTACAATAAGAACATCTAAGTAACATAGCATGCTTAAATTTCATAAATGACATAATCATGCCTTTTTTACTTTTTCATCTACAATCAAGTAACTTTTAAATCTTTAGGAAAGTAAGTAGAGATTCAAGTAGCAATTTTTAAACTACTTATCGAAAATAAAGTAAGGATTTAACTACTTGAAAAATAGGTAAGGATCACTACCGTCCTTCTAGGCGGTGGTTTGGTCAACGGTTTTGATTTCGGCGGCGTAACGGCCCTCGGATTGCTTCGAAAGGAAAAGATTTGTGTTTCTTTTCCTAGAAACAACTTCCTAACTTTCACTAAACTACTTTAAGGATCGTTGGGTGGTTTTGGAAGTGGTTTGGTGGTTTCGCTCAAGAACTCTCAAGAACAAAGAAAGTTTTGAACTTTAGAACAAAGAACTCTTGGAATTCTAGAGAGAAGGAAGAGAAATGGTTTGAGGTGTGAGTTCAAAGTGTAGAATGGCCTTCTATTTATAGGCAAAGGCTTGGCTCTCTCTCTCTCTACATGGCCGGCCCCCCTCTCTCTCTCCCAAGCTCAAATTTTGACATTTGTCATGCCATTATGGAAGATCAAAGGCTAGAATGCTAGGTTTGCATGGCTATGTGTACCAAGGATTTGATTCTTGGAGCAAATATGTGGTGGAAGAGTAATTGGTACAAGATTCCTAGGTTAAACAAATACTAAAATGTACAAAAGAGGACATGCAAGTTAAGATCTTTGGTTGGAAGAGTAACAAATTCAAGATTTGGAGTTCAATGGGAGTTAAATGGCCAAGTACACATCAAATCTTCCTCCCCATCTCTCTCCCAACCGGCCCCTCTCTCTCCCTCTCTTGCTTTCTAAAGTACAATATATATATATATATATACATGTGATATAATGCAAGAAAAACAAATAAAAAGAAGTACTTTTGGTACTAAAAATCAATATAGCCTTTAAGGCCTAGGATTTGCCCAACAAACCAATAAATAGGCATATGGTATTTAAGGCATTTGTTTAGTCTACCAAGTACAATATATATATACACATATGTACCCATATAGTTAGTTTGTTCAAAATCCCATTAAAATAATAATAAAGGGTACTTTTGGAATATTGGTACCATGTACCCTTGGATTAAAATATTAAGTACTTTCCCATGTGGTTAAAGAAAAATATTAGTTTAATAATGCCATGGTACTTTGGAAGATTCACCCTATTATCCAATGGGTAAAATTTCTCCTAATTTCTATTATCCAATGGATAATAGCTATTTGGTTACTTTTAATATTAAAATAATCAAAAAGTACTTTAAAGTAAGTATACTTTTAATATAAACAAATGGGATTCTATTATCCAATGAGTAATAGTTTCCCTAACCATTATTGTCCAATGGATAAAGAATAAAACCAATTTGATTAAAAGAAAAAGAATATTAAAATTCTTAGTCTAGGGTTCAAAAGGTTCAAAAGTTCCAATGAGGGGCAAAATGGTCATTTTACGGTGACTAGATAGCTTCCTAGTTTAGTTACTCCAACCGGATGGTTAAAAGCTAACTAGGCTTGCTAAGTAGGACTAAGGCGCAAGAAATGAAAGTTCAAGGGCTAAAGTGCAATTATGACAATTTACAAGAATTAAAGTAATTCAAGCAATTAAAATTAATAACTCGAATAATAAATAACTTTTTATTCATTGAAATTCAGAGTTATTATAGAGAATCCCGATAATAAAGCCGTTGTACTTGCAGAAATACGGGATTTCAAGAGAGTGCAGCAAATACCCCTATTCCCGTTGAAAATGATCCTTGGTTTCCTAAAATGTTTCCAATCTATATGCCTTCTATGGGTTCTTCAGTGCCCCATGCCTGATGCAAAACTTTGAGGTTGGTGATGAGGAGGAAGATATCGGTGGCGATAAGGACACCAATAAGGTGACTAAGGAAGAAAACCTGATAGATGAAGGGATTCTCGAAGAGGACAAGGCTCCAAAAGACCCGTGAAAGCCAAAGATACTAATTAGGCGCAACTAGAATAAATCTAGTAACCATTGTAATCCTTCGGAATGTAGGATGTCGAAGATTAGGACCACTATTTTCTGTTTTGCCTAGGTTGTACTCGTGCTATGTTTGATAATAAAAAGGCTTATTTCAGTTACTACCTATTCTTTTATGTTTCTTGATCACTATTCATGAACATGCTTATCCTTGTCCTTGTGCCTGCCTACTTGCCATTATAGCAGAATTCTATGCTTATGTTGTATTTTTCTGCTTATCTATGAAAAGCTTGCTTTATTTAAAAAGAGTACTATTGCATACTACTTAATATACTTAAATCCGTAGAAGAAATCACCATTTGCAAAAAGAAAATTGTTTAAGTAGACTAAAACCTCCCCCTTACGATTTTTCCCTCATAGATGGTGAATACGCGCTGCAGATTAGGATACGAAAACAGAGAATCCTCTAATACTAACCCCAACCTAACCCAAATTATGTAAGCGTTCATAGCCGTTTTGAATGCCAACCGCCAAAACCAAAACCACGACGACGGACCAATGACCCGAACCCAAGCGATGAACGAATTCTACAAACGCCGACCCCCGACCTTTCATGGAGATACCAACCCCATCGTGGCTGAGACATAGCTAAAGGAAGTGAAGGTGATCCTTGGAACCTTATGAATTAACTTGGACGGACACTGAGTGGCACTAGCCATTTACCAGTTGAAAGGAGAGGCTCGCTATTGGTGGGACTTGATGGAGGCAACCCATACCATAGCCACCATGACTTTTGCCAAGTTCGAAACTCTGTTTCTCGACAAGTACTTTCACATGCCTCTTTGCCTAGCCAAGGAATAGGAGTTCCTGAATCTTAAGCAAGGAACGCTGACCGTCACCCAGGACATGGCCAAATATGAAGAATTGTCCCGGTATGCCCTAAACTCCATACCGACTGAAGACAAGAAGACAAGGAGATTTAAGTGGGGACTGACGACTACTCGAAGGGCTGTGGTGGCTTAAGCTTTTACCACCTACGCAAAAGTGGTGAAGGGTGCCCGTCGGCTAGAGAATGAGGAGATGGACTACAAAACCTGGTGGAGGAAGGCGACCGGCAGCACTGTTGGACCAATCTGAACCCAACCACCCAACAATAACCGTGGACCCTACCCACAAAAACCACTAACCCACCTTAAAGCAACCAACCCTAGAAAACTGCTACATCAAGGCGTGGCAAACCATAGAGGGGTGGTTGGGACATAGCAACAGTTCAGTGTTACAACTGTCAGGCTATGGGCCACTATAAGCGCGACTACCCCTAACATCAAAGCGGGAGGAATGGGAGCTTTGAAAGTCAGAAAGCTCAAACTGGACCGGCCAGTTCTGTGAAGCAAAACCTTGGAGACCCATCGCAGCAGTAGAATGGGTAGAACAAGGGAAAACAGCCCATGGGGACCCAACAAGGCACTAAAGGGCGTATCTTTGCGCTATAGGCTGAGGAACAAGGGCAGGATCCCTTTGTGATCCAAGGTACACTATTGTTATACAATACCAGCGTACAAGCTTTTTTTGACTCTGAAGCATCACACTCATTATATCTACTGCCTGCATAACTGCACTAGCACTAGAAACAGAAGCCCTAAGTACAAGTATAAAAGTAACATCACCGTTGGGGGGGCGTATAGCTGTTAGTCTAGTGTGTAGAGGGTGCGAACTAGAAGTAGTCAATGTGCACCTGATAGGCGCGTAAATGTTCACATATGCGCCCCCTAATTTATTCTTGCTAAGTCCGTTTATATTGTTACTCCGGAGATTAATGCTCGATTTTTGTGTCGTAGGTATTTGGAGGTTTTGACATTTTAAATGGGCTTTGTTTAGTTGCTGAGAAGCATGGATTGCGTCCTATAATTTTTCTTCCTCAGAGTGTGCTGCCGTGTACATGGTACTGGAAGTGGAATGGGTTAGCAGTATAATACAAGTTGTAAATGTATTGGTGGGCCCCTAAAGCTATACTAATTGAATGTACAATTGGTTGGGCCTAATGTTTAATTGTTATTTTGACTAAGGCTAGGCCCAAGTTACCGATATTTCTACGGGGCTTTTGCAAGGAAATGGGGCTGCTACCGAAGGTTGGCTACGACAAGATATAAAAAGACAAGCAGCACAACAGAGAGGGGGACTTTCGGACGCACTACAAGGGAAAAAGAGAACAGTTCGGCTGGAACAGAATAGAAGTTGGACACGGACTCCGACTCCGATGTCCGGCTAATCCCTTTTCTAGGGCATAGATGAAGCTCGATCTCCTAGTAACAATGTTTATGTTTTGTTTTAGGTTTTTTATTATTCGAATCGTGGTCGTATGACTTGAGGATTTATTTGCGGCATTAATTTTCTCCATCAAATCTTGTGCATGATTTTCTAGGTTTTTATGCACGTTCATACATCGGTTCTTAATTATTTGTGATAATTGAGTAAGATGGGTTATGCTCCGTAAAACGCGCCGTGCTATTATACTATCCGTGCCATAGAGACGGGTCATAATAGTAAGATGGTTCGTGCTAGGCAGCGATACCCCATGCTATTTGGTGATTCATAAATATCTTTAGGCGATACCGTAAGGGCCTGCGAACCCTAACGATGTCCGGATTGATTCTAATAATTAACCTTTATCATCATATAGAAATTGTTATGACGGGTCTAGTAGATTCGAATCTCTAGATCTTTTCTATCATAAACTCTCTCTCATTTTTTATTGCTTATTATTATTCAGCTTTAAATATTTTAGAAATCAAACAATCAAATCTCTTTCTGAATTAAGTTAGAAATTAATTAGAACAATTGCAATTTAGCCTTCATAATCCATGAGGACGATACTCGGAGTACTTGCCGCTATCTTTTAGGTAGTAGTAATTATTCTGTTTTATTAATTATTTTTTATACGGAAACGACACGATCAGCACCTGACCTGCGACCTCAGAGGGATTGACATAGCGGATTTGGACATAATACTGGGGATGGATTGGCTATCAGCGCATCGAGCAGTCATAGACTGCCATCAAAAGATGGTGACGGCTTTTACCCCTGAAGGGACTCGCTTTCAATTTAAAGGGGATAGACAGATGACGAATTCAACGACGAGAAGATCAAAGTGGTAGAATCAATTGTTTGGATGGCTAGCTAGTATCCAAATGGAAGAAGCTGACAGGATGGATTTAGGACTACCACACATCGTTTGCGAGTACGCCGATGTTTTCTCGGAAGAACTTCCTGGCTTACCACCCTAGAGAGAGATAGACTTCTCTATAGAACTCCAACCTGGAACCGCACCAATCTCTATGGCACCGTACCGAATGGCCCCTGTAGAACTAAAGGAGCTCAAGACCCAATTGCAAGAGCTGTTGGACGAGAGGTTTATTAGGCCGAGTACGTTACCATGGGGAGCACCTGCACTGTTCGTGAAGAAGAAAGAAGAGACTCTTCGACTATGCATTGACTATCGGAGGCTAAATCAAGTCACAGTTAAGAACTGGTATCCATTGCCTAGGATCGATGATCTATTTGATCAATTGCGAGGAGCAACCTACTTCTCTAAGATCAATCTTCGATCAGGCTATCATCAGTTAAGGATCCGAGATAATGATATTGCCAAGGCAGCCTTTCGCACTAGATACAGACACTATGAGTTTGTGGTGATGCCGTTTGGGCTGACCAACGCTCCAACAGTATTCATGTATCTCATGAACAAGATTTTTCAACCCTACTTAGACAAATTTGTAATGATGTTCATTGATGACATCTTGATATACTCCGCCAATAAGGAGGAGCACGAAGGACACCTTCGGATAGTACTACAAGTACTCCGAGATAGGCAACTCTATGCCAAAGCAAGTAAATGCAAGTTTTGGCTAGAAGTGGTTAAGTTGTTGGGGCACATAGTACCCAAGGACGGAATCACGGTGGACGAAAGTAAGGTTGAAGCAGTGTTGAATTGGAAACAGCTGACATCAGTTTTTGAAATAACGAGTTTTCTAGGATTGGCTGAATATTACCGTAGATTCATATAAGATTTCTCAACCCTAGCCAAACCAAAGATCAGGCTGACTCAGAAAGGAGTGAAGCTTGATTGGAATGAAACCTCTGAGAAATCCTTTAAGGAATTGAAAAAGAGACTGACCAGTGCACCGATACTCATCATTCCTGAGCGGGGTGTTAAGTATACGGTCTACTATAAACGCGTCAAGAGACGGCTTGGGATGCGTGCTGATGCAAAATGGAAAATTGTAGCCTACGGATATCGACAACTTCAACCGCACGAGAAGAATTACCCTCACCAATTCAAATCTGAGTGTGCACATAATTTTGAGGACGAAATTATTTTAAGGGAGATAGTTTGTAACGATCCTGATTTTTGGTAAATAAAAAATTTGTTAAATATTTGAATTTTATTTTAATTACTTGAAATCTGCTTTTAAAATTTCTTTTTAATTTCTAATAATCCGTCATTATTAGATTTGAGACTTATAAAATTATATCTTTTTGCACTGGACAATCTAGTCTTCTTCTAAAGACAAGTATACTATAAAAGCACTTGTATATTTTCCTAGTAAAGGAAACAAAGTCTTTAAATTATATTTCTTGGCTAGAAATCCTACTTGGCAAGTAGAATTACCTTCCAACCAAGTAGTTAGTAGAAACCTGTAACGACCCGGATTTTTGACCCAATTTTTTTTTATACAAATTTATATCGTCGTTAAATTCCTGATATATATATATATATTATACTTTAGACATATAAGGAATCAGAGATTCATAATCATCTCTTATCTTTCCTATCCAAACCCTAACGAGAACTCTATTCAAACTAACTCTCCACTTCTCTCTCAAACTTTATCATCTCCATCTTTATCCTTCAAACTACACCCCACATTTAAGTGATTTTGTCCTCCTATTTCTCTTTCTCGCATCCTATACATACACGTGTCCACATACATTAGAATTAAAGAAAATCCCACCTAATGTGGCACTTGTCCCATATCCCTCCTATCATTATCTGTATCCCTCTCCTTCACCCTCTTTCCCCATTCCTCCACTTTCACACTTATCCTCACACCTTTTCACTACCTTATTATCTCTCATTATACATACCCACATAAATCCAAAAATTGAACGCCAGTATATTATTTCACTCCTAATTCTATTGTTAAGTCTAGAGAGAGAGAACCGGCCGGTGGGTTTCGGTTCCACACTAGCCCGGGTACCAATCCAGATTACCCAACCGTAGCCCAGTCCTCAAGCATCCCAGAACCAATTCGAAATCAACCAAACCGTTCCCGAGCCGTCCTCCGTCACCATCATCTCCTCCGCTTTTACCGAAATCGACCTGGAATCGATTCACTTTTCGGCCGAATTCAAGGTATTATAATCCTTCTCCTACCTCTCCCTAAGTATATTAATGTACTAAGAGGTTAGTTTTTATGATTAGAATCGAAAAGATTCGAAATTGATTGAACGAAACCCATATTTTTCCGAGAAGACATTGTGCACTGTTATTAACCGTGATTACTAATCACGTTTTTTTTTTAGAACTGTTCACCCGCTGGAAGTTTTAAAAAAGGGCACAACAATTACAATTATCCCCCTGGACTTCTTGAATTTATAATTTTGGCTCCAAGAAATGTGTTTTGTCCTTGGTGGTTTTAACTTACGTGTTGTATATGAATGATAATGAAAATAATTGAGTTCATAATTACATTGCCTTGGTTTAATGTTAACTGAATATGATACTAGTAATAAATAAATAGAATGATGAAGGATTACTAATTAAATTACTTGTTTGATAAAAAATTTCATTTATTTAATAAATTAAGGGCATCGGTCCAATCATAAAATGCTATATTTTTTACTTACTCGCACAATATCAATTATTTTGTTGGCTTTCACATAGAAATGTATTATGTTTATTGATTATGGATTCATGATTGTTGTATTTGAAGGATCAGATTTAGGTTCGTTTGGTGGTTTCAATGAGAAATTATGCAATTAATGGTATGGTTAATGGAAAAAGGAAAAATGGATGTGTAACGCCCCTAAATTTTAGGTACGTTAATAAAAGAAATTTATTACAGAAATATCGAGTCACTGCTCATTATTACAAAACGACTCACATAGGAGCATTTGAAGCTCAAAGATAACAAAAAGGAAGCTACGAGGTCCTATACTACGGCTCCTCTTGCTCCTCCAGCCTAGCGAGTTCTTCTGCTCCGTACGCCTCCAAGGTGAATAGGTCGCCCTGTTCATCTATCAAATCTGACATATTATACCGGCGTCGCCACCCATATAATATGCCAGGGTCACCACAAAGGCAACACCATGAGCTACGAAAGCCCAATAGTATAATCCTACTACTAACATCGATTTCCACATGATAGGTACATAAGCAAGGAAATAAAGGCAATACTAATAACATGTTCATGTTCGCTTGTAACTACCATTGGCGTTTGACTCATCGTTAACATTTTCATCATCACACTTTATAAAAAACACCTTTTTAACTCACCCAACCTCGATTCCGCCGTTCCGGGCTCTCGAGTATCCTCACAATGGTTCCGCCGCACCGGGTTCCCATTGGCACAACAATGCATTGGCTCCGTAACGCGGATAACCAAGCCAAACACACCCAACCTCGATTCCGCCGTTCCGGTCTCTCGAGTATCCTCACAATGGTTCCGCCGCACCGGGTTCCCATTGGCACACACACACACTTACGTAATACCCTTGAAATAGTCATTACGTAGTTTCGAAGATATTTTTCAACCGGAAAAACACAACAACCTTGTTATACACACCCTAGGTGCCATATGTCTACTTTCTTGGTTTTCGTGTCACGTTTGCATGCGAGACTCCGCGTGTGAGAACTTTTACATACAACAAGCATTATCCCAACTTCGAAATGGTAAAATAAGAACATCTAAGCCACGTAACATGCTCGAATACCATAAACAACACAATCATGCATTTTTACTTTTTAAACAACGTTCAAAGTCACTTTTAAGCTTAATAAAGTAAGTAGAGTTTCTCAAAGTAAGATTTCAACTACTTTACAAAAACAAAGTAAGCTTTTGAAAACTAAATAAGGATTTCTAGATAGAGAAGGATAACTACCGTTCTTCTCGGCGGTGGTTTGGACGTCGGGTGAAATTCGGCAGCGTAACGGCCCTCCGATTGCTTCGAAAGGAAAAGTTTTGGAAAACTTTCCCTAGAAACAACTAACTAACTACTACTACACTACTTTTAGAATCGTCGGGTGGTTTTGGAGGTGGTTTGGTGGTTTTGCTCAAGAACTCTCAAGAACAAAGTAAGTTCTTGAACTAAGAACAAAGGAACTAAGAATTTCTAGAGAGAAGGAGGAGCAATTGCTTTGAGGTGTGAATTTTCAAGTGAGTGAGGCTCTCTATTTATAGGCAAGGGGTGCCCCCTCTCTCTCTTTGGCCGGCCCCTCTCTCTCTCTTCTTTCCCCAATTTTTAATCCAAAACAAAACCAACTTTGAAGCACAAATCAAGGAAAAATCCTAGGTGTAACGCCCCCAAAATTAGGGTACGTTAAGAAGCATTTATTACATAATAAAAAGAGTTTATTACATTATAAATACTTCAAAGAGGTACAATTATTCAACAAGGAAAGGAAACTAAGGCTTCCTAACTACAGCTCCTCTTGCTTCTTCATCCTAGCCAGCTCCTCAGCTCCGGACGCCTCCAAGTGAACGGTCCATCTTGATCATCTACAAGGTCTGACACATTATATCGGCGTCGCCACCAATATAATATGCCAGGGTCACCACAAGGCAACACCGTGAGCTACAACGCCCAGTAGAGTAACCCCATACCCACTAACCCATAACTTACAAACAAACGGTAATAGGAATCAAACTAATAACGATAAAACATTCCACATTCTCGATCTAACGTTGGTGTCCAAGTTTCTCTTTGTTTCTCCTACGTAACCCATCGTAGACCGTGTCAATCATTTTCCAATTATAAAACCTTCTTTCAAAATCGTTTGCATTGGCTCCGTACCGCGGATAACCAAGCCATACACACCCAACCTCGGTTCCGCCGTTCCGGGTTCCCGAGTATCCTCACAATGGTTCCGCCGCACCGGGTTCCCATTGGCACACAAAACTTGCATTGGCTCCTCTCCACGGAAAACCAAGCCATATTACCAACAAGGCTACCACGTCCGGCCCTATTGGCAATCTTCACAAAGGGCTACCAAGTCCGGCCTCATTGTGGTTTTCACAACCCTCACAACGGGCTACCAAGTCCGGCCACGTTGCGGTTTTCACAATCCACACGATGGGCTACCAAGTCCGGCCACATCGCGGTTTCAAAACACATCTCAACCTTTTCAAACACACCCTAGGTGTCATGTTTCTACTTCCTCGGTTTTCGTGTCACGTTCTCATACAAGACTCCGCGTGTGAGACTTAACTTACAACATGCATCCAACAAGCTTCGAAATAGTACAACAAGAGCATTTAAGCAACATAGCATGCTTGAATCACCAAGAATTAACAAAAACATGCATTTCCAACATTTAATCGAAAGATAACCTTATCTACGATCAAACAAACTTCCAAACAACATGCGATTCGTACAATACATAGAATTAGAGTGAAAACTACTTTATACGTGGAAAAGTAGGTAAGGATAACTACCTTGATCCGAAACTAGTCGGGGCCGAGTAAGCAAGTTGAAAATCCTACGGGTGGTGAACTTCCGAATCTGGACCGAACTTCGGACGGCAGTAACTCGGTCAATCTTTGGCCGAATAGAGTCGTTCTTGGGTCTAGAACGAAGCTCTCTAAACCCTCTACAACTCTCGAGAAGGAAGTTAATCCTAGAAACGAACCTAGGTTGGAGAAAAATGGGGATGAAGCAAAGGACAGTAAGCTGTCCAGAAAATGGAAATCCAGAAATTTTACTGAACTTCGGATGACAATATCTGGGTCATTTCTTAACCGATTGGAGTGATTCTTGAGCCTAACTTCAAGGTTTCGAAGCGCTCTACAACTTTCCAGAAGGAAGTTGATCCTAAAAACTACTCTAGACAGGAGAAAACAGAGGATTTCCGACGGGACAGTGGGCTGCCCAGAAAACAGAAAATGGTTTCTAGAGAGAAGGAAGAGCTATGCTTTGAGGTGTGAGTTCAAAGGCTTAGAATGGCCTTCTATTTATAGGCAAAGGGCTTGGCCTTCTTCTCTCTCTCTCTCTCTAAGCCTCACCTTGACACTTGGCAAGAGATCAAGGAAGATCAATGCAAGAATCCTAGGGTTGCATGGCTATGGTGTCCTTGGTGAGATTCTTGAATCCAATGGATGGTTGAGATGGGATTGGTACATGATCCAAGGGTCAAGAAGTTTGCTAGGTGTCCAAGAAGTATATCTAATCAAATCCACTTTTAAGCACAAATCAAGGAAAAATCCTAGGGTTGCATGGCTACTTTGTACCAAGATTTGATCTTGGATCAATTGGATGGCTAGGATGGATCCTTGGTGGGCAAGAAAGATATTGGTACAAGATCTAATGGCTCAAACAAGTGCAAGGTGTATACAAGAGTACATTGGAGGTTAATGGAGAGTTAGATACACCAAGGATTTGAAAGATCAAAAAGATCAAGGAAGGTACATCCAAATCTTTCCTCCTTCCTTCCTCCTCTCTCTCTCTCTCTCTCTCTCTCTCTCTCTCTCCCACGGCCTCTCTCTCCTCTCTCTCTCTCTCTCTCTCTCAAGTACACATATATATATATATATATATATATATATACAACCATGCATACAATGTATAGGAAATAATAAACAAAAAGGAACTTTGTACCATGAGATCAAGGGATTTTAAAAGGGCAAGATTTCCCCATTAACTAAATCAATAGGCACATGCTAAACAATCAACCAAGTACTAATATATTAGATACACATGTACCAAATGATCTTGGAAGATCAAAATCCCAATTTTAAATAATAAAAGAGTACCTAAGAAATCTTAGGTATTAAAATCCTCCAATAAAATATTGTATAACCTCCCATGGGATTTTTGAAAAAGATTAGTTTATTAAAATCCTTGTACTTTGTGAAAGACTAAAGCTATTAACCAATGGGTAATAAATCCCCTAACTTCTATTGTCCAATGGACAATAGTGACTTGGCAACTTTTGTTTTAAAATAATTGGTACCTTGGCACATGGGGTTTAAAAGAAAATATTAAATTAATCAACCCATGTACTAAGTTGAAAGATGAACCTTTTACCCAATGGATAATAACCACCCTAACTTTTATTATCCAATGGATAATAGTTGCTAGGGAGATTAAACATTAAAGTAATCCAAAAAGGTACTTTAAAGTAATCAAAAAGTTACTTTTTACTATTCATAGCACTTTAATAAAGTAGACATTTAATATAAACTAATGGGGTTTCTATTATCCAATGGATAATAGTTTCCCTAACATTTATTGTCCAATGGACAAAGAATATATCCAAAATAATTAAAAGAAAAAGAATATCCAAATTCTTAGTCTAGGTTCAAAAGGTTCAAAATGTTCAAAAGGTTCAAGGGGGGCAAAACGGTCATTTTGCGGTTAAATAAAAGTAACTAGGTAACTTCCTAGCTTAGTTTCTCCAACCGGATGGTTGAAAGCTACAAGGTTTGCTAAATCGGACTAAAGCGCAAAGAATTCAAATTTCAAGGGCAAAAACGTAATTTTGACAAATCTCAAGGAAATTAAAAGCAATTGCAATAAAATTCAAATACTTAACGAAATTTTTAACGACCGAAAATCAGGGTCGTTACACTAGGCTTACATGGCTAGGTTAGTACTAGATTGGATTCTTGAATCAAATGGAGGGATGAGATGAT
>BPLS01029402.1:0-11609 GCA_019656275.1 Rhododendron kiyosumense | reverse complement strand
ATTGGTACATGATCAAAGGGTTAAGAAAATTCCAACTTAAATGGAAAAATCAATGGAAAATCCTAGGTTGCAAGGCTATGGTGTACCTTGGTGAGATTCTTGGAACAAATGGAGGGATGAGATGAGATTGGTACATGATCAAAGGGTTAAGAAAATTCCAACTTAAATGGAAAAATCAATGGAAAATCCTAGGTTGCAAGGCTATGGTGTACCTTGGTGAGATTCTTGGATCAAATGGAAGGATGAGATGAAAATTGTACAAGATCCAATGGTTGAGAAGTTTGCTAGGTGAATATTTGAAGTACAAAGAAGTAGGATTTGAATTGGAAGAAAATATATCTCATGGATTTGAAGTACAAATCACAAATCAAACCAAGACTACATCAAATCTTCTTCCCTCTCTCCTTCCTCTCTCTCTCCTCTCTCGGCTTCTCTCTCTCTCTCTCTCTCTCTCTCTCTCTTGCAAGGTAATGCATATATATATATATATATATATATGCATATGTGTCATAAAAGTGCAAGAAAACAATTAAACAAGTAGTTTCATAGGTACTTTTGAAATCCAAGGAGATTTAAGGCTAGGATTCTCTTACCAACTAATAAGTAATCCTAGGGTACTCTAGGAATTAGAATAATCAACTTAGGTACAATACATATATACACACACACACACACACACACACACACACACACACACACATATATATATATATATATATATATATATATATATGAAGGTGGGTGAAATCCCAATAAAGAAATAATTAAAGGGTACTTTGGTAACTATTCACTTTTGATTAAACTAATGGTACTTTTCCCCTAATTAAGGAAAGTAATTAATTAAATGGTCTAATAGTACTTAGAAAGATTTACCCCTTTAACCAATGGACAAAACTTCCCCTAACATCTATTATCCAATGGATAATAGTTATTAGGCCACAAATAATATTAAAGTAATCAAAAAGTACAATAAAGTAAGTTTACTTTTTAATATAAACAAATGGGATTCTATTACCCAATGGATAATAATTCCCCTAACCATTATTGTCCAATGGTCAAAGAAATAATCCAAATTGATTAAAAGAAAAAGAATATCAAAATATAAAGTCTAGGGTTCAAAAGGTTCAAAAGTTCCAACGAGGGGCAAAACGGTAATTTTGCCAAGACTAGGCAACTTTTCGGTTTAGTTACCTTAACCGGATAGTTGGATGCTAACTAGGCTTGCTAAGTAGGACTAAAGTGCAAGAATTGAAACTTGAGGGACCAAAGTGCAATTATGGCAAAATTCAAGAATTAACGTAATTCAAGCAATTAAAATAAATAACTCGAATAATAAAAATAACTTTTTATTCCATAAAATTCAGAGTTATTACAGGATGAAAGTTGTGGGCTTAGCAGGACCTTGGGGGTAGCCTGGCAGGACCTTAGGTATTGAAGGTAGCCTAGCAGGACCTTGAAGGTAGCCTGAAAGACCCGGTGTAGCTAGGTGGCCTAGCAGGACCTCAGGGGTAACCTGGCAGGACCTCAAGTATTGAGGGTAGCCTAGCAGGACCTTGAGGGTAGCTTGATGGACCTAGAATTGTGATGCTGGCCAAGCAGGACCTCATGGGTAGCCTGGCAGGATCTCAAGTATTGAGGGTAGCCTAGCAGGACCTTGAGGGTAGCCTGATGGACCTAGAATTGTGATGATGGCCAAGTAGGACCTCGGGGGTAGGCTGGCAGGACCTCAGGTATTGAGAATAGCCTAGTGGGACCTTGAGGGCAGCCTAATGGACCTAAATTGTGTGGATAGTCTACTAATATCTTGTGATATTGAAGGTAGCAGGACATTTAAAAATATGTTCAATGAAATACTGAGTTCGTAAGATGATGGATACTATGGTGCAAGTATGATTATGAAATGCGAGATTCAAAATAAGGTGGAGTAATTTAAAGGCTTGCTAATGGATTTACTTATTTAATGCTTGTCGTTCTTTTATTTTCATATTAATTGTGATAATATTGCTTAGCTGTAAAGCAAGGGATTGGCAGGGTTAGGATTATTTTACTGGGTGAATTATCTCTCACGGATAAGTTTGTATCCTGGTAAATTGTTTGCTTCGGCGATCAATTTGCCAGAGAGTGCAGGGTTCAATGGTGGAGCTGTTTGACATAGGAGGAATATCAAGGGCGAAGATCGAGGATGCTTGAGATCTGTATCAACGCTAGAGTTGCTCTGAAGATGTTTAAATAAAATATTAGATTCTTTTTGTATATTTTTTTTTTGTAGATTTTGTATAACGATAAATAGGGGCCTAGTAGTTTATAAAATTCAGTGTATTTTAGGTTTAATGTTTCCAAAATTCCGTGGAAAATCAAGGCGTTACAAAACCTAATTACTAATTCAACCTAGTTACATTCTCTAAGCCCTAGATAAACCTTTTCAATCATCTTTGAACCTTATGAACCTTTCCAAACCCAAATTAAACCTTTTGGACCTAGGGAAGTAATCATTATACTTCTAAAGGTAAAAAACCTAGACTTGCCATGCATGCAAGCCTAAGAATGATAGCCTTGAACCTAATTACCATCCAAGATTACTTTCCTAGATTTTCTTAGGTGTATATACACATACTAAGCCTACCATAATATGCCTATATACATATATAGACTTTCTAGGAAAATCTTAACCATTGGACAATGTTTTGTCATTGAAAGCCTTACCATAATCATTACCTTTCTTTCGTAGACTTAGTAAGGCTACTTAGACCTAAGTATACTTAGACATCATAGTCTATTATAAGCATGCCTATATACTTAGCTATACACTTTCTAGTAAAAGACTTACCCATTGGTCAATAGATTACGCTTGAAAGCTTAACTTTAAACTTTAATCATTACCCTTTCCTCCTAGGCCTAATATGACTAATTAGTACCTAAGTATTCTTAGCTATGTATATGTATATTTATAGATATATACACTTTCTAGGAGAAGTATAAAACATTGGACATTGTCCAGCACTTGAAAGCCTTAACTTTAATCATTACTTTTCCTCTAGACTTAGTAAGCTACTTAACCCTAAACATACTTAGTCTTACACACACACACATATATATATAGACTCAAGGGATATAGGAAGAGAGAGAGAGAGAAAGAGAGAGAGAGAGAGAGGTGCATGTGTATGCTTGTGTTTGTACACTTACACAAGCTACCCCATTAGCCTTAAGCTTAATTACAACTTGACAACCCATTCCTAGACTACTTTAGACACAAAATCTAACCTTTAATCATCCTAGAACCTAGCGCTTAATCACACTAGATCTTGACTACAACCTAGACCTAGGATTGACTAAACATGGAAGGCTAACCTCTTAGACTTGTAAGACTTACAACCTAGGTTATAATCACATAGGATTTACTTTAAGCCTTAGAAAATCTCCATGATTACTTAGCCTTACACCTAGGATGGATTGACAAGGCTTTGGCATGCTTAAAGATGTGATTTGACAACACAAAGGATCAAACAAATGAGAGAGAGAGAGAGAGAGAGAGAGAGAGAAAGAGAGAGAGAGAGAGAGAGAGAGAGAGAGAGAGAAGGCCGGCGAAGGAGAGAGAGAGGGAGCCAATGTTTTGCTATAAATAGGACCCCTCACTTGCCATTCAACTCACACGTTCACCCTTCAACTTCTCTCTCTAGAAATCCTTGTGTTCTTGCTTTATTCTTACTTGTTCTTCCTTTGTTCTTGAGTTCTTCAGGAAACTCATCCAAGATCGCCACTAAACCACCATTTGACCACCCTCTCGATCCAAAAAGTTTAGTCATTTAGCCAAGAACTAGTTTCGAGAGAAACCTTTCTCTTTCGAAACTACCGAAAGCTTACTGTAGGAAGTCACTCCGTCCGATAGTCGACTTACTTTTCCGTAGCCGCCATACCGCCAAGAAGAACAGTACATTATCCTTACTCACTATCTCTAAGTATAAGTAGAATACCTCTACTCATTTACTCTAAGTATAAATAGAAGTGTGTATATTGTTTGAATGTTTGAAATGCAAGAGAATTTGAAACGTTTTTACTAAAGTTTTAAAAACGAACGGAAATATGTTGAATATCTCGACTTTATTTTCCGGAAAAAACATATGTCATTTTGAACTTTCCTAAGAAGAAGAAAGAACAGATTTTTGAAATATAAACTTGATGGTAAAGTATTCATATTTTGATCTTAAGGATGGTATGAGAATGTATATGTGATTACTAGGACAACTTGTTTGATGTGTAATAAAACATAATTGGTATCCATTCCAAAGGTGTCCGTCCATGTAACACTATGCTTTATATTGTGTGCTAAATGTTTGAGCATGACTACGTGATAATATGAGCATGATAAGTAATATAGAGTTGGATGATCTTGCTAGTTTAGTTTCAAGATTACAATTAATGATTTAGGCGTACGTACGTGAAAAGTCCTACCGCGGAGTCCATGCATGTAACGAGACACAGAAATTAAGAAAGTAGAAACGTGATACTTAGGGTGTGTTAAAGACAAGGTGTGGTTTTGAAAGCACAATGTGGCCGACTTGCCCATTGTGTGGTGTGTGTGTGTTTTTCGAAAACTTAATGGGAACCCAGATCGGGAAACCATTGTGGTATACTTGGGAACCCGAAACGGCGGAACCGAGGGATGAACTGTGATTTGGTTATCCGCGGAGAGAAGCCAATGCAATTATTTTAATGATTTTCGAAAACCCAAATGGGAACCTAGACCGGCAAAACCATTGTGGGATACTCGGGAACTCGGAACGGCGGAACTGAGGGTTTTGAATTGTGGATTGGTTATCCCTGGAGAGGAGCCAATGCCAAATTCTATGTTTTGTGTGCTAATGGGAACCCGGAACGGTGGAACCATTGTGAAGATACTTGAGAACCTGGAGCGGCGGAACTGAGGTTGGGTGTGCAAAAAAACAATTTTTAAAATGTTGATTTAGAAAAAGAAAAGTGAAAATGATGACACGGTCTACGATGAGTCACGTAGGAGAAACACAAATATCATAGACACCAACATTAGTTGAATAGCGAATGTGAATGTGTCATTGTTAAGTACTTTATTGAATATGCATGTGCTATTTGAAATACCTAAGTGGTATATTATTTCTATGACCTATTGTTTGTAATTTATGGATTAGCTGGTATGAGATTATTCTGCTGAGCCTTTGTAGCTCATGGTGTTACTGTGGTAATCCTGACATATTACTTGAATCCCAGCCATTGTTGCAAGGTAGGGATTTCTTTACCTCTTTTATGTGTTTATATGTTGATTTGATGTAGAATCGTGCCTTTGATTGTTGGATTTTGGTTGTTGTTCATGCCTTGAAAATTTGCTGCAAGCGCTACCCGAAGCCCCATGGTATCGATATGATTAAGGGCCGTATCAATACTATAAGCTTATCTTTTTTGTCAGAGAGTATTGTATCGATACGGATTTCGTGCGTATCGATACCAGGAGCTTAAATCCAGTTTTGCACCTATTGCTTCTCCGTCGATTGTTTTGGCCTCCAATCACTTATAAACCCTCTTAGACACCTCCTAAACTATCTTAAACTTATCTAATTGACTTCCTATGATGGCTCGATGTATTCTTAGATCTGTTGAACTTCCGTTAGTAAGAGTCGGATAAGATTTGACTTAGTTAAACATTGTTAATGTGCATTCTATAGATCGTTGGTATTTGTGATTGTTTGTGGTGCATTTGTGACGATGTTGGTATAGCGTAGGATGTTCTATCTAAGAATGTGTTCATGGGGGAGTCCTAGTTTGCGTGTTGTATGAGAAATAGTTGATTTTGGGTCGAAGGTTGGTTTAGGAAGTCCCATAACGCAAGTGGTGGTAATACGAAGACTTAGAGGGTTTCGTAACGCAAGTGGTGGCGATACGGTAACCCGAGTTGCTAGGGATCACCGTGACGCAAGTGGTGGTAACACGGTAATCCTTATGGTGTTATACGGTAACGTAAGTGGTGGAAATACCGATAGTGGAATTTTGGGTTAGCGAGTCAGGTTGGGATTATTAAAGGAGTTAGTATCGTATGGCCTATGCATTCGATTTCGATAGGTGCTCATTTACAAATTGATTGGTTATTGTCTGCCGAACTGTATTTCCTTATCCTCTCTTGTTTTTACATATAAATTTGGTAAAAAAATTCCTATTGGGCTTGTGTAGCTCAACAAAATCTTTCTTTTCAGGTTCGAATGTTGGGCAATAGACTGCATACATTGGTGTGAGTGGACATGAAAATTATTCTTTTGAAAGCTAACTTCTTTTAGTTACTCAATGATCTTTTGTAATTAACTTGCTTTTGGTAAGGATGAGTTTGTAACTAATTATTCTTTAGTTCCTTTTGACTCAAAAGTTGTAGTATTCTGAACATGTTACATTTGAATTAGAGTTATTCGGGCCGTGCCATGGTTGTATTTTGTTAATCATGGGGATTTGATTGTAAATTTAAACAGGTGGGAACTCTTTTAGGTTATATGTATGTTAAGCGAGGTTCTTTTATTAAATTCTATTATTTAATTATGTTGAAAATTGAGGGCGTGACATATGTGCTGGTCAAAGCCCTATCGCATCAGCTTTTTACAACCTGTAGAAGCCATGATCAGGGGTCTATACACCCCATAGAGCCTTCTTATTTTTTTGAGCAGCAGGATACGGGCAGGGGATGTTCCCTCCCCTCTCACACACCCTCCATCACCTTTCCACTCTCCTTTATGAGAGGGAAGACTTTCCCTCCAAGCCAAATGAGCCATTACTTGGCTGGTTACACCCTTATTTCACTCCCTCATCTCCTATATATAACCCCCATATATCAACTTCAAAAGGGTTACAAAAATTGGTTACAAGTTTCCTCCATCAAACCCTAAACTTCTTTGTTCATCTCTTTCTTGCAAAAACATCAACAAGCAAACAACACACCACCCCTTGTCATCTAACAACACACATCCATCTATCAAACAAACAACTCTTCAAGCTCAAAGCTCAATCACTCTTTCAAACTCCGAACCAAAGGTATATATAACACCTTGAAAACTGTATTCTAGTCTGATCCTTGAGGGAGGCTAGCAGGGTCGAGGCTGGTGATCAATACCAGTCCTAGCCCTACTGTTGGCATGGTTTTAAAAATCGTAGTGGTAAGGACCAGCGCGTACCGGTCCATAGCACGCGCACGCCACTATGTGGCTGCATGCGCAGATCTTGCGTGGGCCCTGGGGTCTTATTGTTTTATGCTCTCCTTTACATACACATCACTGCAAGCATGATAAAAACCAATTTACTGCTTTCCTTGGTTTAAACTACAAGTTTTTGTTTCAATATTCATGCCTGCTGCAATGGAATACCCCTGGGGGGCCTTGGACATGTCCTAGAACTCAGAAACTGTAGACACCCCAATCTGGGCTTCCAGATTAGTTTACTTTTGATTTTTGATTCCCCAATGATGAAACGGGTCAAGAACACCTCGGGAATGATAAGTATTTGAGCTTTGAGTGTTTGCAAAACCCTTGAACCTAACCTGATTCTAAGCCACTTTCAAAAGCCAAAAACCCTACTGGCACACGTTGGTTGAGAACCTGCGCGCAGATCAACTTGACAGGTGTTGGTCAATGGTCAAAGCTTGACCGTTGACCAATGCATGAGTAGGTGGTACACGCGCGCGCTGCTCCCAAACCCGCGCGCGTAGGTCAAACTGCTAGGTGTGGTCAATGGTCAAAGCTTGATCGTTGAGCCACATGCGCATTGGTATGACCCACGTGCGCAAGGGCGCAACCAGCGCGCGCCGGACCAAACCTATTCCTATGACCTTTATGGGTTGGTAAGCTTAACCACAAGGCAACCTCAGCCAGGCCTCGTGGACTGGCTGAGCTCCTCTCTTTGCACCTTCAAACTTACCACCACACTCCCTATGTATAATCCCATGGTTCATCCATTTCAAGGGTTCCAAAAAAAAGAGATTCAAAGGGTTACAAAAAATCTCAAGGTTACCAAGCATTTTTCACACTAATCTTTCCAATCCAAAAGCATACATTCTACCATCATCCTTTCTACAACCTCAAATCCTATTTTCAACCTCAAAGCTCAAACACCTTTCAAACTCAAAAACAGGTTTAACACCTTTTGTTATGTTTTTTTGTTCTGATCCCTGAGGGGGGCTGGCAGGGCCAAGGCTGGTAATCAATACCAGTCCTAACTCTAAAACTGGCAAGGTTTCAAAAATCGTCGTGGTAGGAACCAGCGCATGCAAGTCATCTATACGCGCGCGCCGCTATGTGGCTGTGTGCGCAGGTCTACGTGGGGATTGGTGTCCTACTGGTTTATGTTTTTCTTACATGTAGGTCACTGTTAAGCATGCTAATAACTAGTTTATTGCTTTTCTTAGTTAAAACTGTTAGCTGTATTTGAGTATGCATATCTGCTGCTGTGGAGTACCCCTAGTATCTTTTTGGAGTACAACTAGTTAAATGGTTTAAACAAGCGCGCGTTAGGGCGCAATATGCGTGCGCCGGAGTGCCATATACGCATGCCAGTCTGTCTCTGACCAGTGAGTGGCCTTGCATGGGTAACTTGGCCTTAGGCCGTTGTTTTGTCCCCACACTAGTTATGGGGTGTTTTGTTAATTTGTAGGGCTTTTCAGCCTTTAAATTGTATATTATAACTACTTAGAATTGTTTATCAATTGCTATAGGCTACTTGGTTTGTCCTGGGTGTGCACTGGTCCTTTCAGAGCCCAGAGGGTTTGAGAATAAGAGTTGTGGGTTTGAGCTCACTGGCGCGCGCAGGTCTTGTAGTGGTGCGCGCAGGTGTGAATAGCATACAGTGACTTGTTCAATGCATGTTGGTTTCTTCCCACGCACGTCACTCCAAAATAGGGGCCTCGTAGTTTGTTTAAACTCCCACAGGAGTCTGTTCTCATCCTACACTAACTGTTCATCCATGCTTTCAATAACATCCTGCAAATCGTGTTACAGCTTTAATCCTCATTAAACTATTCCCCTGCCCTAAATGGCTAAAGAATTGATTAATCAAATTGAATTGCAAACAAAATTTTCGTAAATGCCTAAGTAGAGACCGATCTCCGGATTGGGCGAGAAGGGTGCCATAATATCCTTCCCCTATCGTAACCTGGCTCCCAAACCCAGTTATGGTTATGACGTACTAGTTCCTTCACTTTTCAAATTAAACAGCGCAACGAGCGTTTCAAATACAGTTCCTTGGGCTACGGACCTTCAAACCCGAGTGCCAACTCTGTATTTACGAGCGCTCGTCCCGCTTAGCGCTCCCGCGATCTAGCATTTTAGAAAGGAACGGAATCCTTTTCTAAAGGGCACGCTGCCCACAGAAACATGTAAAACCAAGCACTAGTTTAAAGGGTTAAACTTGCGTGCAACTGTGGATGACCTGTGCACACAGGTCCAGTCTTGACTAATGGCTGTCCTTTACATGGGTAACTAGGCTTTGGAAATAAGAGCTGTGGGTTTGAACCTACTGGCATGCATAGGCAGTGGTGTAGCGCGTGTAGGTAAGACTTGCATGTAGTGACTTGATTAGTGCATGCTAGTTTCTTCTTGCGCATGACACTCCAAGATAGTGCATTCCAGTTTGTTTAAAGTCCCCACAGTAGTTTGTTTTCATCGTATTTTAACTGTTCCATTATACGAGCATGTCACATTTTGTAAACTTGTTACAGTTTTAATCCCTTTAAACTATTCTCCTGCCCTAATTGGCTAAAAGTTGATTCATGAGAAAGAATCATAAACGATTTACAAATGTCCGAGTAGAGACCGATCTCTGGATTGGGCTAGAGGGGTGCCTTAAAATCTCTTCCCTCTCATAACCTGGCTCTCGAACGTAAGATATCAAGGTGACGGCAGACCAATCTACAGGCCTTTTTCAAATCAAATAACGTAGCAAACGTTTCAAGTTCGGTTTCTTGGGTGGCAGACCTTCAAACCCAAGTGGCAACTCTGAATTGAGCATTTTGCCGCACTTTCTGAAAAGGGGCGCACCCGCTTATCCGTGATCGATTTTTAGAGTGTGTGCCCACAATGGCGACTTTGTTGGGGACTTTCTTCATTAGTCTATGCTTCGAGTTTAAAACACTTGAGAACAATCCTATAAAAGTCATTCAAAACAGTGAGCTTCGAGCTGCTGAAGAATAGAATGGTTATTGAATAAGATCCTCGTATCTGACCAATCTTGACTGGGATTTTTTGCTTATACGCTTGAGTAGTTTTCTCCAAGTATCAATTAATAAAAGTGAGACACATTTTAAAGGGCATCTTGCGAACTTTGCGATTCTTTATCATTAATCAACCTTTTGGCATCTTTATGTGTATCGATGTTGGCTAGCCGCGTTGAGGTGTTTTGGGTAACCGGCACAGTTTACTGTAGCCCAGGGTTCTCGAATGCCCAACAACCTTGGACGATGATAAGTCATTCTACCGTTCGACCGTTGCTCTGCAATACGCATTGCAGTGGGCGATATATCTTGGCTTTAGTTCGAGGAACCCTTCTCAAAACCAAAACCGGCCTTTGCATATACAAAACATTAGAACTCCACAAACTAAGAAAGGTACCCACAGGGTAAGATTATTTGCATCTAACCCCCATATACTGTCTATGTGTTACCGCTTTCCCTATCGCATGCATTGTACGTACATACCATTCTGCCTAGGAGCATGTTTAGGGCGGCTTCTAGGTTGTCTCTCTTTCGAGTCTATCTTATGCTTATTTGTAATGCCCCGAATTTTGGGTACGTTAAATAAAACATTTTATTATAAAAACGAAGCGAGTCCAGCTCGTTATTACATCATAAACCTTACAAAAGTACTTTTATTCAAATAACAGAGGGATCTAGGGTTCCTAACTATAGTTCTTCTTGCTTCTCCATTCTAGCCCGCTCCTCGGCTCCGAACGCCTCCAAAGTGAATAGTTCGTCCTGTTCGTCTATCAATTCTGACATATTATACCGGCGTCGCCACCCATATAATATGCCAGGGTCATCACAAGGCAACACCATGAGTTACGAAGGCCCAGTAGTAAAATCCTAATACTAGCATCGATTTCCACATGATAAGTACATAAGCAGTGATAAAAAGACAATAGTGCTAACACTTTCACAATTACTTTATAACTACCGTTGGCGTCGACTCGTCGTGAACCATGTCGTTATTACCCTTTTCAAAAACACCTTTTTAACTCACCCAACCTCGGTTCCGCCGTTCCGGGTTCCCGAGTATCCTCACAATGGTTCCGCCACACCGGGTTCCCATTGGCACACATTTGCATTGGCTCCTCTCCGCGGATAACCAAGCTATACCTCACCATGGTTTCGCCGGTCCAGTTTCCCATGGGAACACACACAACCTCACAATGGTTCCGCTATTCCGAATTTCCATTGGAACACACACACACTTCTTGTAATGCCACCAACACTGGTCATTACGTAGTTTCGAAAATATTTTCCAACTGGAAAAACACAACATCCTTGTTAAACACACCCTAGGTGCCATGTTTCTACTTTTCTCGGTTTTTGTGTCTCGTTCTCATGCAAGACTCCGCGTGTGAGACCTTTCATACAA
>BPLS01029400.1:68797-139250 GCA_019656275.1 Rhododendron kiyosumense | reverse complement strand
GAAATGGAAAATTTGAAATTGGGTTTTTGGGCTGCCCAAATTCCGCCCCCCAAGAAGTATTCGCATAGTAAGTTCAATAAACTTCCATTGTTGGGAGCCCACCAACTGTTCGACGAAATCCCAAAAAATTGCTGATTGTTTCATTTGAGGGCTTTCTTGCAATTTTTTTGCAGCCCTCCCAGTTTCTATGCCTTTTGGATTTTGGGTGGCAGGAATGGTGGACGAAGAACCTTTTTGCCATGGCGAGAAGGAGTGGGTGAGGAGAAACTGGTGGATTTGTTGGTCGTTGGTGTGAGGCGTGTGCATAGCTTCGGTTTGGAGGAGCGAGTTGCGGTGAATTTTGCTTTGGTTTGGAGTAATAGGAAACTTCATTGCAACAAAACTTTGATGGTATACGGTGAGTGTTGCTTCAAAACTTCATTGCAACAAAACTTTGATTGTATATGGTGAGTGTTGCTTCAATTTCACCATTACTTTATTTTCTATGTTCTGGCTGTTTTCTGATTAAGAGGCCATGTTGTTCATGTAAACTTAATGATCATAGTCCTTCGGTCCTTCCATGTGCTTTGCCTGTTGTTTGATCCGATGATCCAATGACAACTCATTTCATCATTACATTGTTTTCATTAGTTCCGACAGTTTCATTGTTGGGTGTTGGATTTCATGGGTTTATTTTCCCGTGGTGTGAATGGACCACTAATTTTACCGTTTCATCATATTATGTGCCTAAACTGTTTGACAAAATGTCTGGTATTTTTTCCATTTTAAGTAACAAGAAGCCTTAGATATCATATTAGGCCCAAGAAGATACTCATCGATGAGTTCAATGGAGGGTTACAACCACACGAAATGTCTAAATAGAAGATTGGGATTTTGAAGGGAGTGAAAATTCATAGTGGAGGGAGTTAGAGGATCTCTCCAACATGCGTGAAAACGAGTCGCTTTATTTGTTTGTGTGTTTGCATTGAGAACTCCATCACCTGAAACTGCCTTCATTTCCAAAAATAATACGTGGACATAGTTTTGCATAATATCTTGCAGAACTCAGTACCCAGTGAATATGGGTGTCTTTACTCTCTAATAGGTTGTTCTCGCTAGCATGCTTCCTACGTCAATTAATTTCTTCTTCGTATCTACCAATGTAAATGTGTGTTACTACTTACTAACTACTTTTGGTTTCTGCATATGCCACATACCCACTACCTTGAGAGAGCTATCCCTTCAGATGAAGAACATGATTTCATTCTGCAACTTTTATGTATAGGTCGCTTTGTTGCTTACATCAAGGACATTGAGGCTTGCATCATCAGTCCTCACAGCTACAATATCATTTCTTTGACTCATCTTTTTACCCATTTCATGCCATTTTCTCGATTAACTGTGATCTTTCATTTTCAATTTTCTTTTTACTGGGCATCCATCCAAAGGGGCCTGGCCTTAGTTACACGAAGCGGGAGCAGGGACGGGAGCGGGAGCGGGAGCGGGCGCGGGGGCGGGGACGGGGGAGCGGATGATCATAGAAGTGTGAGAGCGCCATTGGGAGCGGTTAGGAAAAATTATTAAAATTATAAATATATTTTAGAATTTTATATTGTTAAATGTCAATATAAAAATATTATTCTACCACATAAAATATTACTATTAAAATTATAAGTTTCTAGTTAGGTTTCAACATTTTTATTGTAGCACGTGCTCACACAATAGAGCTCTTGTGTATATTAAGTAGGCATAAAAGTTAAAAGACATTAGTATGACTCTAGAAGGTTAAAATTAGATGTGCACACCAACAAAAACAAAACGACTTTAAAGGTACCAATTGTAGCCTAAATCGTAAATCTCTCAACCGTTTTTTGGGTGTAAGTTCCCGTATAGGTAAGGAACGAGTTTCCGTCGTCATTGGGACGAGTTTCTTGGAGTTTCCTTCGACGGGAACGCGGAAGCGCGTTCCCGTCGAAGAAACGTGGGCATAGTTGAAGGTTCCTGCAACTAAGGGCCTGGCATTTTATGAGAGGACATAAAGAAAGTGGAGACTTATTCTCAGCATTCAGCATTAGCAAACACATTAGCATTTTGCGTGAAGTTTTTTTTCCCTTACTTACAAATCTCAAAAGACGTCCAAACATAAAAATACCCAATTATTTGTTCACGCATTTAAATGTCCTGTTATCCTTTCTATTTATCAGGCTTTATGACTGAAACGAGTTGATCAATTCTGCATAAACTTTTTGTAATTGTCTCTATTTGTAGCATTTACTGAAGGCAACAAACTTGTTTGGTAAGAAATTGAAATTAAAAAATCAATATTCCTGGTCATGGTCGTGCTCAATATCAAATCTGTCATCCACTATCTCAAGATTTGGCAACTATATTAATCTGTTCTTTTCTTTATTGCTTTTGTTGGTTAGGTTAAGCATTGGTTTCTCATGGCACTATACAAGAACTGAAGGATCCACTACGGAATCAAGTTATCGGGTGGCGACTGATCTAGAAGGCTGGAGTAAGATCAAATTGCCAAGGTTGGAGATGCTCTGTGTGTGTGCTCGCGCGCGTGGGTAGACGGTGAGTCTCTCTCTCTCTCTCTCTCTGTGGGGAGACAGTGAGTCTTGCTTCATATGTACCATTACTTTATTTATATGTTTCCCTACTGTTTCCTGCTTGAGGCGACCGATATCCCTCATGCATACTTACGAATAAACCCCTCATACGTGATTTACCTACTAAAACCTTGTGCACATTCAAAAGCTACTAAAATGATATGAAGAAACAAACACATGCAAACAATTTGAGATCGGATATGTTTGTTGGAAATGATAAATGGACTATATTGTGACATTTGAGCCCGTCTTTTACTGCAAATACAAGTAATTGAGGAATTTCCAAAGATTGATATGCTTCTCGAGCCCAAGAGGGGGGAGACAAAGAAGAGAACAAAAAAAGTTCTAGTACATGAGAACAATGAAATACAAATTTATGCCTGAATCAAATAGAGCTGGATCACTCTTAGACTCATTCAGAAGTAAAAAGACAAGCAGTAGCTTGGCAAATTAATCACAATTGGAGTTATTTCCCTTGCACTTTTGACTTAAATTTTTTTGCTCCAATCATATATAATGCTAGATTGTACATACAAGCTTCAAAGAAGTTTGGAAAGTTTCTTTTAGAATCTTGCGCGTTCTTTGATTACATTTTGAGTATTATTTGGTTACTAATTTTGCAATGTAGTATTGCATTAAAATAATGGATACATAGCCACAACCTAAAATTCAACTCCGGCAAGAGATCTTTGAATTCTCAATTTTCAGCTTACAATCACTGAAGAACGAAAGGACGCAATTACTCCATATCATTCTTCCACCTGGTTCGTATCGATCCAGTTTTGTAGAAATTGAAGTTCCGAACCATTACTTACAAATCCAGGAATTGAGGTTCTATCATGATCAAATCCCAATGGACTGAACCGACGACCCCGTGTATTACCAAAACATTCAATTGTCTAGTGTAGGTTATATGTACGCACGTGCCCAACCACTAGTACAAACAAATACACAAAGAAGAAGGATCTAGCTTCTTTCATTCTACTACACAGCTAGTGCACACATAGGAATAGCACAAGTACTGCACACAGTCACAATAAAGGGTCTCGGGCACACGTGTGTTACAGTAGTTCTCTTTATTTAATAATGGTGACCACACCAAATCCGCCAGTTTGTAGCAATCATCCAAGCCCACAAGCACAAATCCTCGGCTTGGAATAGAATCCCAAAGTACAAAAAAGACTAGCTAGCAGAAGTTTCCCACGCACTTATAGCTGCCGGCTGGTTTACCCTCGTTATACTATGTTGTTGGTAGCTCTTGGAGTTGATTTGCAACATCCATAACATGCTTTAACGAGTTTTACCAACTTTTTCCCGAGCCATACCAAGAAGTGGCATGAGTGAAGAACCATAATAAATAATATGCATAGACCCAACCAACCGAACAACTGGTCATCAAGTGCTTCCTTTGAAAATGCATCCTTTGAAAGCTGTTCTGGGGATACTAAATTAATTGCTGTCACATAATCTCCACCCATACATATAATTGTGACATACACAGTGCATAACGACCATGTCAAGAACTTGTTTTCCATTGGGAATCCAGTCATGGCCAGCATAATAGTGCTCAACGATGCTGCTAGCACCGTGGTGTTAAGAACCAAGTAATTACGATAAGAGTCATTTGAGTCCATACTGGCGTGTCCCGCTATTTCCTTGTCATCCGCAGTATAACCCAAGAAAGGATCAGAGAAGGGGTTGGTTTTGTTTCTTGCCAAAGACCACCCGGTGGACTCAAAGTAGATTGATAAGCCATGGTTGCCGTCAAGGTGGCTTCTGTTATTAACTTGCCGCATACTTGTTGGCATAGAACATGTATTTATATTACACTTATATTGGGTAATGAAAACTTGAAAAGTGGGTTTTGAGTTCCAACTTCCAACCCCATGCATGTACCGGCTAATTTGGGTTCACTTCCGCTGTCCATTAATGAAGGATCCAATTAAAACCAGGGGCTAAACCCTATATAGAATTTGACCTTACAAAGAAATTGATAGTACATGATTGGGAGTTCAATATAAGACCCAAAGTCAATGCCCCCTAGTAAAAAGAAAAGGACGAGAAAAGAAAAGGGTGGAAGCCATATACAGATATTATTGGGAGAAAAAGAAGAGGTGTGGCGGCAGTAAGGTGAAAAGGAAGATGCAACTGGTTTCTTTCGAGAGCCATTCGAAAGGAAGATTTTGATTAGTTTTGGAGGGCTTGGGGATTCAAGGCCGTTGGCGATCAAGATTATTGGGTGCGGTGTACGTGTGACTCGGTAGATAGTAATTAGAACGTGGTGAGGATTTACTTTGTTTGAATAGGTATATCTGTAACTACACAATGTTTATAGTGGTTTGATTCCTTTCCGTGGTTTTTACCCATTTTGGAGTTTTTCGCGTATATCTCTGTGTTGTGGGATTAATTGCTTGCGTAATTTTTGCTGGTAGTATAACTTGGTGATTCACATTCATACTATTAGGGCTTTTTAAGGATTGTTAGTGAACCCTGATTTTTCAATAAGCTTGCTCTAATACCAATTGAAATTTCTATTTTGCTAGCAACCCAATAATCAAAGCAGTAATAGGAACGAACAATAAACGATGAACACCGGATATACGTGGAAAACCTCAAAAATGGGTAAAAACCACGGGAAGGAATCAAATACTATAATTAACTTGTGCGGTTACAAGTAATTTTACCTTACGATTCTAAATCCTCACAAATTGCCCTAAAAATTACTTGTCGACTCCTCGTTCACCGCACCCAATATTTGATTGCCGCTGCCTTGACTTATCAAGCCTTCTACAAACCTTTGGAAATCATTCCACTGAAGAATGACTCTAACTTTGTTGGAATAAAGTTGTAAAAACTTTTTCAAGTTTGGTTGATGCTTCGACGTTCCACCAGTTAATTAGCAACTCCAAGATACAAAGAGCACATCACATTCCCACAATCAATTTGCAAACCCACGATTCAAGGAGAACATGTTTCTGGATTGGTTTTCGACACCCACGCAATATCGCTTGACTGCTGTATATCTCTCTCGCCCCAGCAGAAAATAAATGGCCACTATTTATATTAGTAGCACCCCGATCAACAATCTGATCGATCTGTCAATCCCTTTGATCCCATCCCAACGCCTGCCTTAAAAATGGTTCCGAAAGTTAGATGGTTCCGATAGCAAAAAAGGTAAGCTGATTTATATACTGAATGGATTTTTGGAGGGATCGCAATGGTTTTTGTGATGACGGTTACATCTGCATTCCTATTCTCGTTATGATCATGATATGGAAAATCAACATTTTTCTCTTGATCTTATACATTCTTCTCATTCGCTCAGTCGAGCTCCTCTATTTAAGTTCCCTCCTCTACAAATTCAATCAACGAGGGTACCTACCCTTGGCCTTTCACTGCCTTCTTAATGGTGATAATGTTCATTTGGAACGATGTTTATAGAAGGGGGTATTATTACGAGGTAGATCACAAGGTTTCCCCCAACGGAGGTAGAGGAAATCATTGATAATGGAAACTTATGATGAGTTTCTGGGCTTGCGATCTTCCACTAGGAGTTTGTTCATGGAATCCCACCCATATTCATGCATTATGCAGAAAATGTATCGGCACTTCAATCCGTTCTTGTTTTTGTCACTGTCAAATCACTACCCATAAGCCAAGTCCCAATGGAAGAGCGGTTCCTCTTCCGTAGAGTACAAACAAATGAGCTAAATGTTTTTCGATGCGTGGTGAGATATGGATACACATATGCGCCAAATGAAGAAGAGCCCTTTGAGGGAATACTGGTTGAAAGGCTGAAGGCATTCATAAGAGATGATGGTCTTCGTTCTGCAGTTGTTCAAAAAGAGAAAAGAGCGGTGGAGAAGAGTCAGACAACGAGTATGCGAACGATGAATGTGAGAATATCACGGAAAAGAGAGTTAACAACGAGAGGCAAATAGAAACAGTGGAGAGGGAAGTCGAAGGGTTGGCTAAAGCGTTGTGCACGGGAGTTGTTCACTTGATGGGTGAGAATGAGGTGATTGCAGGGAAAGGAGCAAACGTAGGGAAGAAGGTAGTGATTGATTATGCTTACAATTTCATAAGAAGGAATTTGAGGCAAACAGAGAAGGTTTTTGATATTCCTCATCAGCGCTTGCTAAAGGTTGGAATGACCTATGAACTTTAGGGATTGGGGGACCCTGTTTATTTGGTTGGAAACTGGCATCACACATGGACAATAAAAATTACAAGGATCTTTTGAATGCAATGGTAGATTTTATTATCAGATGCAGGGATTGTTTATATTTTATTATTTTCTGCTTTTTGATCCTTTGGATCTTTTTGTTTTTTCTTAGATGTAAAATTTGGAAAAATTTACATCTAAGAAAAAACAAAGATTTGAATATGTAGTAGAAATCTTTAAGTCATGGAAATCTGTTAAACTTTTGAGTTATTTGCCAACGGCCCATTAGCTGTTGTATTTTATAGCATTTTGTATGTACCAATGATGGGGAAATTTCTGGCCGGTCCCAAATTTTACATAGGGTTCCATGCAAACCCTTTTTTAAAGTTCTATCCCATCTAAACCCCTTTTAAAGATACTTTTATTATTTCGCCCCTATCACTTTTCATACCTCAAGAATTCACACCTCCGAGAATTTACACCCCCAAGGATTCACACCTCCAAGAATTCACACCCCTAAGAATTCACACCTCCGAGAATTCACACACCTCCTAGAATTCACACCTCTCAGAATTCACACCCCCGAGAATTCACACTTCCGAGAATTCACACCCCTCCGAGAATTCACACCTCTCATAATTCACACGCCCAATAATTCACACCTCCAAGAATTCACACGTCCGAGAATTCACACCCCCCCGAATTCACACACCTTCGAGAATTCACAACTCTCAGAATTCACACCCCCAATAAATTCACACCCTTCAGAATTCACACCTCCCAGAATTCACACCCCAAATAATTCACACCTTCCAAAATTCACATATTTTTTTCATAATTCACGTTCTATCTGCATTATTCATACCCCCAGAATTCACATTCCTTTCAAGAATTCACACTCAATTCTTGGTGTGAATACATTGCAGGGAAAAAAACCTAAACACAGTTTAATAACACATTTTATATAATTCACTGTACGAAAAAAAACCTAAACACAGTTTATACAATTCACTGTACGGAAAAAAAACCTAAACAAATTACTACAACAATTCACATCTCCTTGAAAAAAATTCAACACAATTTAATAACGTCGTACCAATTCAAATCCCCCAACAAACCTCCGAGAATTCACACCTCTGAGAATTCACACCCCCAAGAATTCACACCTCCCAGAATTCACATCTCTTTGTAAAATTCACATATTTTTTTGCAGAATTCACGCCCCATCTGCACTATTCGCACCCGAGAATTCACATTCTTTTGCATAATTCACACTCCCAAAAATTCACACCCATTCACACTATTCACACCCCCAGAATTCGCTTCTTTGAAAAAAAACACAATTCGCACTTAAATAAATAATTTACATGTTCGGAAAAGACACAATTCACACCTTAAAAAAAGACAAAATTCGCATCCCATCTCTACTTTTCACCCCCTCGAAAAATGAGATATCAATTGAGAGACTCGTGATCTTTACAGAACAAATCAATTGAATCCCAATCATGCAAAAATTGAACAAATCAATTCACACCAAGTGAAGTACAACAATCTACTATATAACAATACAAGAACGAAACGATTACTAGCGAAATCAATTGAGAGACTCATGATCATTACTGCAACGATCTCGAACGTATCGACGAGCGTAGCTACAAAATAAAATTAAAAAAAGACAACAATAATCACAATCAGAATAATTAAGAAAAAGAAACAAATAAACGTATATATTTATATCTATTTACGAATAAGAACTTACCGAGGTGGATTTCTCCGAATGATCCGCTAACGATCTTTTGCTAGAGCTTGTGTTTGCCGCCGACGATCCCGGCAAATACAAGTTTTCAGTTGCCGGATTTTCCATTACGAGTTCATCAACCAGATCTACGAACACGTGGTCAGTTCCTAATGCACAGATCGAGTTTTCGGTTGATTATTCAGATGTTTCCACAGAAATAATAGTTCACTATAAATAGTGGTGTTCGAAATCGAGGAGAGGGACGAGAACGGCATCGTTAGTGAAATGAGACGATTGACGGCGGCGGGGAAGAGGGGGGGCGGCGGTTGCAGTTTCCGGTGGGGAGTTGTTCGGAGGGTTGGATCGGATTATGTCGCCATATTACGGGAGAGGTGGATGCGTATTATGACGACGAGAGTCCCAGCGAGAGGGATGTTTTTGGTAGTTTACCTAGAACAGGGGTTAGGCGGAATAGTGTTAACAGGAGGTGGGCTCGGACGGGAAGCGGGTGACGAAAAGGGCCCGGCCAGTAAGAACCCCACCAATAATCTGCCCTTCAATTTCGATAAACTGTAATAACATAGAACCTAATGGGCTGTTTGCAATTGACGACAGAGCTAGGATTTTGAAACAAGGTGTCCGGGCAAAGAGACATACTTTCATGAAAGTTATATAAGTTCGATCACCAACACCATTTTAAACAAATACAATAAACGTCCAACCAAGAGTACTGAAAATAATAATGTTATTTCTAGCAATGTTTATAGTACTACTTTTACTTATTATTCAAAAAGAATAAATTCTTTACACCGCTGGTGTAAACATTTGTTTCCTCCAAATCGATTGCATTACGACACGTGTCAAAATAGTAGTCCTAATTAATAAAATATGGCGAAGTGGCGTAATGCAATTGATTTGGAGGAAACAAATGTTTATACCGGCGGTGTAAAGAATTTATTCTCTTATTCAAAACGGAAAGAGATTCCCAAGGTTATATCCAGTGAGAATTATCTTACTGATAATCACGATGTCTTAGTATAGGTTGATCGACATTAGCATGATAGTCGTTTGCAAGGACAATCCACTTGGGCCAATAAATCTATTGGTTGGAATTCAGGCCTTTTCTCCTTGGGTTTATGGCCGACTGTGTTGAGTGTTTTTTTTACCTTGTTCGATCTAGCCCAATTGTAGTTCAACTTTTGGGATTGTGTCTCTGTAATTTTCATTGAAAAGAAAAAGGGAAAATGACGGTCAATGACGTATTTTGATAATTAATATCTGCCAAAGACATTTTCAGCATTAACAAATGTTCTTAGCTTGTCCTTGACGGGTATTAATTATCAAAACATGTCCTGGGCCGTCATTTTCCCAAAAAAAAAAAATTACTTGAAATTCAACCTCTGAACAAATTTGAATCTTAGTTATTTTGGAGAATGATAAATGAAATAATGCCAACCGAATTTTCAGTAATCCTACAGAATAATTGAGTGTGGTTCAGGTGACCTTGCTTGCCATCTTCTAGCTCCACTTGAAAATGCTATAGACACTGACCGTCACATGGGGCTCACTCTAGGTCGCGCACGGATGATCCGAGCCATTTTATAATTTGAAAATATCTTTTAGTGGCCCTGCAAAAAATCAGCTCAATTCGATATCTGAAGGTGCTTGATCTAATCTTCCAATTTTTCATTCAAATTATATATTTGAATGTAAAAAATAAAACTTTGAGTGGCCCTGCAAAAAATCAGCTCAATCTGATTTGCAAAAAATCATCTCAATTTTGTAGGTACTCGATCCAATCTTACAATTTTTCTTTTAGATTACTGGATCCTACAAATCTCTTGTAATCTGAACGAAAAATTGAAGATTGGATCGAGCATCGAACTAAGCTAAATTTTTGCAGGGCCATTCAAAAAATTACTTAAAATTATTAAACAACTCTGATTATCCGTACGAGACCCGGAGTGAGCCCCGTGTGACGGTGGGTGCACCTTTGGTCGGTGCCTATAAAAGGGTTCGGCTCCACCCATGGCCATAGACTTGTATCTGTAATGATTATCAATATTCTACAAACATTTAGGCACATTTATCGCAACCATCTGTTTCAATCTTTAAAATAAATTGATACTTCAATTGGCATCAATTAACCGGTAAAGTTTCGTCTAAGTGTAGCAGGCCGAACCCGACTGTGATATCGTCAGGGACTTGGACTAAGCTGAGGCTCGTCAGTTGTTGGATTTGTATTTGAATTACATCCAGCGTTGGAAGGATTTTCATCAACCTCAGCCACCATCTTGGAGGAGGTTCCGCGGACGACTTTCGCCTGGCCTAAATCCCCTGCGAGCTCGGCTACCACATAGGCTCGGCTACCATATAGGCTCGGCTACCACCATGATCTTCCGGGTTCGGCCACCTGCGCAGATACGTGCTCTCTCGCGTGCAGAGGCGGTTATGCCAAAAGATAATCATGAGTGCACGTGGAACGTGCCAACTCACACCAAAACGATTACCAAATCTGTTCAGTGACGTCACGGTCACGTCGCCCGGCCCGTGCAAGGCACATGCCCATACTTGGAGAGCAAGTCAGGGAGGCTCTATAAATACCGAAGGATGACGCCCTAAAGAGGTACACACAAGAATACTCGCTAAAAACCCTAGTCTCTTTGCTCTCTCTACATATACTTATCCTCTCGCCGGAGGGCCTTGCCTGGCAGTCCCCGGCCAGGTCTTAGTCGTGCGTTCATTGTGCAGGCTAGGTGGAGAAGGCTAAGAAACCACTGAACCAGCGGAGGAAGGTACTAGATCAAGGTTCACGGGCCACACACTAATAATATAAACTCCAAAAATAAATGGTCCTAACATGACCAGAAAGTCCACAATGGTTCAGAAGATGTTGAAGATTGGCATTATGGAGTAGTTTCGAAGGCATCATTTTCAATTGTTTGTGTTAAAGATTGGCATCTAGACTCTGTGGAATTTCGCTCTCGGCGGGCAGTCTAAACTTCGTTGCTGTCCATCGGAAACTCATAAACATGTAACTAGCTCGCTCATTTTTTCAAGCAAAGTTTAGGCCACCCGCTGAGAGTGAAAATTTCCTAGATTTTATAGCTCTAATACCATGTAAAGAAAAGATAATTAATGTATTATTAATTATATGTAAATATATATCTAACACGGCTTTATATAGGCTACAAGAGTTGTAAACAAATAAGGAAAAATAGGCATAACAAAGAAATATACTCTTTCAATGAGTATGCTTGGGATTTTGCTCGCAAGATATTCTCGGAATTTCAAAGCCATGAGAACTGGGTATCAAAATAAAATAGACTTGAAATATATGGGGCGAAGCTATCCTGGAGATCTGTGACAGAAGTCATCAGGGAGTGTTGTGTCACCTTTCAGGTACACGTCATCTCTTTTCATGGTCCTGCAAGGACAACTCACTTGGGCCAATACATCTAGAGGTTTCAGGCCTTTTCTCCATGGGTTAGGGACAACTCTAGTGAGTTGTTTTTTTTATTTTTTTTGTGCCGTCCTCTGCCCAATTGTAGTTCTACTTTTGGGTCCAAAAAAATTGAAAAGTCTGTCAACATGCATTGATCTCAATGTGGGGCCCATTGCAGGTCCCACAAAAATGATCTGATTTGTACATTAAATTTAAAGCATTTTTTTAGGAGTCCTCGCAAAAAATTAGCTCAATCCGATATCTAAAAGTATTTGATTTAATCATCTAATTTTCATTTAGTTCCAAACCTAAATGAAAAAATAGATGATTAAATCAAGTATTTATAGATATCGGATTGATCTGATTTTTCGTAAGACCTCCTGAAAAAATATTTTAAATTTAATGAATGGATCGGATCGTTTGTGTAAGACTCGTAGTGGGCCCACATCGAGATCAGTGCACAATCTGTGCATGTTTATCTGTGTCAATAGCAAAGTTGGAAAAAAATCAAGCTCCTTAAATTCTAACTGGGGGACCTGCTGTACGATGCATTCATGAGCCCCATCTCGAATTCGTAATAGCCGTGCCAAAAATTACTCTGATCTAAGATAGGGTAGGGACACGAACGACACATGATTGATTATATTGATCGAAGTTTTGTCTCAAATGCATAATAGTCTTTAAAAAATTCTCGAGAGAAATATGATTCGTTCATGCCTATATCGATGTCTTGGGGGCGCTAGCTATATTGAGCCATTGGGCGAGCTCCTTCCCATATCCAGTCAATGATGCGCCAAACAAATCAGATGGAGGCTTCCCTTCCTTGTTTTTTGGTCATTCACTATTCAAGTCAAGGTCTGATTCCTTTGGAGCTTAGGGGCCTGTGATCTGTTCGAGTCAGTCCTTCGTTCAGATTTAAGATTCGCATATCAAGACCGAGTGGGAAAGGCACTACCCACTTTCTGGTGGGGGTACAGCCAATTCAAGATCCCCAATCAGTGTGATTTTACACACTTGCGCAATAAATCAAATAAAATGAACGACTTGACTCACTTTTTCAGATACAGAATAGGGTCCATTTGTGCCGTTGCTCAGAAAAGACCCGGGCCAACTTATAAAAACCTAATTCAATAATTCATTGCTTGACTCTCGGGTCGATTCTGGTCGTTCACAATTGTCTTGTTGAATCCAATCTCCAACAAAGCCAAACGGTACGTACTGGGAAAAAAATTCACAAAACAAAGATACCCAAAAATGTATACATGTGAAGGATTTATACAGGGTCCACAATCCACCCCAAACAACACGGTATGCATTTCTCTCTTTCCATGCATGAGGGGAAAAAAATATACCTCTTTCTTGTCAGACTAATTTGTGGCCTTAATTTTCTTAGAATATATAGTTTCACAATCCATTTTCCTCAATGAAAAAGTGTAACATTTTCTACAATATTGCTTATTATGAGAATAATTTTGTTGTATTTAATTGTTTGTTTCCTTAAAAAAATATGTTCTCCGAACACCTGGTGGGCAAAAGTTGATTGGAATACCTAATTGTCAATGAAAAGAAGAGTTATCCAACAATGAATATTGGACGGAGGGGGTACAATTTATATTTGTCCGCTCTGCAAAACGCATTGCTATGTGATGCATTAAATTTGGTAAGAAACTAAATGTAAACTTTTTTCCGCATGTTAGTAGATAATACCGAGTTCTTTTAATTTGTAGATAAAATTTGAAATCTTTTTTGCTTAAATTACATTATTTATTAGTCATAATTTTGCCAGTAATAGACATGGACAATCAATTAGACGTACCCCTCCGGAAAAGAACCAAACATGACATGGACAACCACCATACTTTGGATGTACTGTTGGGAAAGACCCTAAACGTGGCGGGATCATATATTAAGTGCTTTTGAAGCAATGTTCCACACTAATAATAACAAACTAGATGTCATTTTGTTTCCTAGTTTATCAATATAATAGTTATGGGTATGCGGTATATTACCAATCAAAACACATGTGCATACCACAGGTAATTGCTTCAAGACCAAAATTATGATCCGAACTGTTAATATTGTAAAATGTTAGGTTAAACTTTAGAATATATTTACCGTTCATTTTGCATGTCAACTTAATTTCCATGTGTTTGTGCATCTATAAACATCAAATCACACTCATATTTTGTGAACTCACATATTTTTGTGTGTTCTACTAGATGAATAGTTCAGATCATTGTTTTGGGCTCAAGATATGGTAAAAAATTGAGAGTTTGGAGGAATGTAGTGTGGAGGGGAGCTGATCCGTGATGGAAGTGACGAAAATATCTTTTTCCGTGGCCAAGAATTTTTCACATATTGACTTGATCATGAGTTGGAAGTCTAAGTCAATGAAGGGTAATGCTAGAGCACTTTGTTATAAAAAGCAAAATATTATTTCTTATTGTTATCTTATTATTATTATTAAGAAGCATGTCTTTCGTCACAAATAATATGAGTGAGAAAAATTATTTGTCGACTAAAGGTTGTCAAGGATTTCCACCTAGTGATGAAATTTGTTTTTTTGTCACCAATAGTGCCTTTTGGTGACGAAATATTTCGTCGCAAAAAATAATAATTGGTGACGAAATTTTTTCCCTTGCCTATTAATACTTTTTTACAATGATTTTTTTTGTCACCAATTATTACTTTTAGCGACAAAGCGACGACAAAATTCATTGGCAAAGGTGATCCATCAGTGAAAAAATTATGTCGCCAATATAAGGAATTGGTGACAAATTTTTTCATCACAATAGATCGACATTTTCATATGAAAAAAAATCCTAATTTCTTAATCTTGCATGATGTAGAAAAGTTAAATACGAAGTCTAAGTCCACTCCAAACACCACGGTATACATATTCTTTCCTTCCATAATTATTGTGGGCTTTACTATACCTCTATCTTGTTCAACTATTGTGGGCTTTACTGAGAAATTCAATTGTAAGTTGTAGTCCACCCCAAACACCACGGTATGCAATATTTCTCTACCTCTTTATTGTCTGACTTTTGTGGCCTTAATTTATTTTTTGGGAATATATAGTTTCACAATCCATTTTGCTTATTATGACTGCAAGGATGGAACTGGGGGGTCTAATGGTGGCAGCCACCAAGACAAGAATTTTAGAAATTGCAATTATTATATGTAAAAAAAATTATCCCTAACATATATAGTCTCGCCACTGCTAGAATCTTTTTTCTTTATTTTTTGTTTTATACTAGTCCTAAATCGTATTTTTTTTTTCCAAGAAAGGAGACCCAAAAAAGTATTCTAAAACTAAATTCAATGAGGATGTAACAAATCAACAAGCTATAAACAAGAACACAAGAATGTACGAGGTTCCACTCAAGCACAAAGCAATTGAACGTACTCTACGGGGAAAAGAGCAAGATGATTCACTATAAACGGGAAAAGAAACAAAGAGCCGCTTATACCCGTAACTCTACTTGAAGCACCAAACAGATATCTAGGGACAAATCTCTGGTGGAATCTAAAATGAAGACACAAACCCTTGGTGGAACCCTAAGAGATGAACAAAACCCTAATATCTAAACCCTTGAACAGAAGACCATAATACTAGTAGCCCCTAAACCCCTTATTTATAATAGGGTACAAAAACAGGAACAACATAATTAACCAATGTGGGACAAAATATTCAAGGCATTCCCAACACAATGGACCATCATTTGCTTGCTTGCACGACGGATCGTCCAATCAACTAAAACATGGCCATGAAACACATGTAGAGGGGTGGGACAGAGAGATAGGACAGTAATTTCTGTTTGACCAAAAAACAAGAGAGATAGGACAGGGGATCCGAGTCCAATTTCCAAGTCAATCCATCTAATCTTTCACATTGGAAGATAAGCCAAGGCATGAGTAAAAATAATGTCAAGAACCATTTAGTTTTTGAATAACTCAAGGTGTCAATTTTGTTGAACATCAACGGATCTTTAGAGAACCAATCACACCTTCAAATATATACAACTTTTGTAAAATTTGTTTCCAAAATAATGAGAGTCCTTGGAAAATGTATATAATATTTTAGCTACACACGACAAATAACTCTTGCTTATTGAACAAGTAAAGTTTTTAAACTACCCTCATTTTTTTATATTTGAAATACCATCATTTTTTATAACTCTTGTTTTTATAATGTTGAAAGCGTATGTATATTTTTTGCTAAAAGACAAAAAAAAAAGTGTGAATAACAAAAAAGGAGGTGTGAATATCAATTCCTTTCATTTTTGAACATCAACCTAGAGCCTCCTTTTTCTTTTTTTAATCCCTTTTTTTCTTTTTCGAACATCAACTTTAGTTTGATCAGTTTTTTAATTCCATATATACACAAATCGGCTTTTAAAGGGGCTTTTTTTATATATGGAACCAATTTTAGTGTCCGTAGCTAGAAGTGAACATCGACGGTTCTTTAGAGAACCAATTCCACCTTCAAATAGTATATGATTTCTATATAATTTGTTTTCGAAATAATGAGACTCCTTGGAAAATGAACATAACATGTTAGCTACGCCCGACAAATAACTCTTGTTTATTGAATTAATAAAGTTTTTTTTGTTAATAAATAAGCCGTGTCTACACTACACGACCACAGAGTAGTAGTGCAAAAGTTTATAAACGATATCGACAACCACCCTGAACTTCTTTTTTGAACATCAACTTAAAGAGATAGATTTTTTCACGCCCGCTTAGTGATTTGGGTGTTTACGGATCAGTGCAATCTCAGCTGTCCATTTGTGCAATCAATGGCTGAGATTCGTTTTCAATTATGACCATTCACAATTAACTTTTTTCCAAAAAAATTTCATTAAAATATTGACCATCCAAAACACTTTTGGACAACAGCGATTCACTTTTGTAAACTTTTTTTACGGAAACTTCCATAAAGAATTTTTTCTCCAACTTCACTCTCCTTTTATTTTTTATTCATTTTTGAACGTCAACTTTAATCTCCTTTTTCTTTTTTGAATCTCCCTCTTCATGAGATAGACTTTTTCACAGCCGCTCTGTGAACATGGTGTTTATGGAGCGGCACAATCTCAGCTATTCATTCGCGCAATCAATGGTTAAGATTCATTTTCAATTATAACCAGTCACAATTAACTTTTTTCCGAAAAAGTTTCATTAAAATTTGGACTTTCCAAAACACTTTTGAATGAAAACGATTCATTTTCGTAAACCTTCTTTACGGAAACATCCGTAAAGAAATTTTTCTCCAACTTCACTCTCCTTTTTTTTTTCCTTTTTTGAACATCAACTATAGTCACCTTTTTCTTTTCTTTTTGGGTTAATTTTAAAAATAGCCCCTTTAGTTTGCATGAAATCTCGATTTTATTCCTCTAGTATTAATTGTGCCATTTTTAACCCTATAATTTATGTTTTTTCTCAATTTGGTCCCTCTCACTAACATTGTTTGTAGAAATTGTGGAATTCATGTGCGAAATTGACATTTTGCTCCTAGAGGATGGAATATTGAGACAAAATGCAAACTAAAGAGACTATTCCAGATTTTTTTTTATTTTTATTTTGCAAAGACAAACTCATACCTAAATTCTTTCCCACCTTAATTCTTTCTGCTTGATAGAATAATAAAAATATATTGAGAGGGATGGGGTTCCTCATGTGATTCAACACACTACAAAAACACCTTAAGATTTATAACAATGTATCTTCTTTCATTCATTAACTACCAAATCCTTAATACCATTGGCGGATACAAGATTCTTAAGTGGAGAAACCAAATCACATGTACTAGTAACGCAATTCTTAAAGGACCTTTCACCTTAATTTTGACGAATAAAACCTAAAATACAGCAAAAATCTCTCTTCTATGATCATGAGGCCTAATACTAGAGTATGGCTTACCACACAATTGATTTTTTCATTTTTTTTAAAAATTGGTATATATATATTAGGAGACAAGAACCGAGTTTGGCTCCTCTCCAATCCTAAGGGAATTGGAGGATCCTCCAATTCTAATCTAATGACTAAGAATATAACACTGAACAAAACCTCTCTAAAGGACATGAGCTAGGATGAGCACACATAATTATTTTCCCATCTCTTTCATGCACGGGCCATTGACAATTTTAATGAACCTGATCTTTTAATGAACTAAAAAATTATCTATGGCAGTAGGACATGTACACCCCGATTTTTATGGAGATAAACTAGAATGGTGGATTTGTACTCCTTGGAATTTCAAAATTAGATTGAAACTAAACTGAAAAAAAATAGATCGAAAAACACATTCCGTGGAATTCCGATACTAGATCTAAAAAGGCGATACAAAAGTCCGAAGTACAGAGTTGGTATACTGATTGGCGACGAGATTTTCTGTAATTACCCAAATTTTCAAGTCAAATTTCTTTTAATAAAATAAAACGTTTTATTATAATTCTTTTACTAAAAATTATTTTATCATATATTAAAGTGATTGTATTATTGATGAGCACCCATTATTGCAGATATTTGGTGTGACTAGTCCCGCTTTAAGTTGTTTTACCTTGCGTTTATTTAGCTTATACAGCGATATTGAACGTAAGGTGTCTTTTTAGTGTTTTTAGGTAAAGCGTGCAAATAAGGCGCTTTTCAACGCCATAGATGGCTCAAGTGCTTCCAAGGACCCGAAAACCCTGTCGGCCCCTTAAAATCTGTCTAAGTATGGAAAAATGACTTTTTGAAAATTTTCGATTTTGGAGATAAAAAATGGAGGTCATTGATCCTTGAATTTTTTTAAGAGTAACTATAAAGTTGCAAGGTTTTTATTCGAAGAGTAAGGTCATTTTTTGAGCCATTTTCTCTTGAGAAAAATATGCAGTTTTCTGTTTTGTACTAAAAGTGGGGAGTTGACATTTTGAATTAATTGGAATCTTGAAATTCTGGTAATGCCATTGTTTTCAAATGGGGGGTACTTTCTTATTTTCATTAAATAAATTAAAGTAAAGAAAAGGTAAAAAAAATGTTTAAAATGTAGTCTTTACTTAAGTTTAAAGTAAAGAAAAGTTAAAAGAAATGTTTAAAATGTAGTCTTTACTTAAGTTTAGAGAATGAAAATAAGATGCTGAGGAGCTGTGAAGTTGCTGAGAACTGTTTGCTGAAGCTGAAGCAAGCATCTGGATCTGCAGTTTTTGAAGAATGTTATCGATACCTTCCACAAGGTTATCGATAACATTTGTTCCATTTTGGTCCAGAAGTTGTCTAGACCCAAGGGTAGCGATACCTCTCCCATTTGTTATCGATACCTTGCTTCTCCGGGGGAATATTTGAAGGATGTTATCGATACCTTTGGCTTATGGTATCAATAATATTGGTCTCCAGCAGATATTTTTACTATTTTTTGGACTTTCCATTTATGGAATACTTGCCACTTTTGGCAAGTTCAGGGATATTTTATGGAGAGAAAATGCTGAGTTGTATAAATACTCATCTTTCTCTCTCTTTACAAGGAGCTACTTTATGTCCTAGCTTTAGTTCTCTCTCTAGGAGAGATTTCCATTGTTGTTCTTAAATTCAAGGTTCAATACTTGTAAGTTTAATTCCTAGTTTGTTGTTTTCTCGTTCATTAATATTGTAGCTACTTGTTGGATCTTCATATAAATTAAGTTTATTTCCATTTCTATCTGTTAATCATGTTTTCCATATTTAGCATGCTTTCTAGTCTTTTCAATATGTGTGATCGAGTAGTCGTTTAGGCTTGGCGTCGGGGTGAATAACACCTTGTGACTTCGGTTAATCTTGTCTTTCTCAACTTAAGACTTGAGGTTTGGTTTGGAAATGTGTGTAGTTCGCCTTTTATGTAACAAAACTTGCTGATGTTAATCTCCGGTGATCATGTGCTCGCTCACATGGTTCCGAGAGCTATGTCTCGTCTCGTGTTTGCTAAAAGAACCAAAGAACTTGCTCGCTTTCCAAACTATGCTTCTAGTTCATGACCTTATTATTTAGTTTGAATTCAAGTCTTGGCATTCTTAATGTTCGATGATCATGTGCTTGCACACATGGTTCCAAGAGAGATGTCACGCCTTGTGTTTAGCTTGTTATTCAAACTCTATATCAAGTCTAACCATTTTCACCGCTAAATCTTTCGGTTGATAACCTATTCCGTGTGATTCAATCGTGTTTTCATTGAGAAAGGTTGGATGGCCTAAGTTACAGGCATTAGTAACTCCATTGCCTTGCCGCCTTTAATTCTTAGTCCAGACTCATTTTCTAGTCTTTTTCATAATAGTATTTCTCACCTTTCAAAGGAAAACCAAAAGTTGGCCGTCTAAACGCCAGAAACCCTTACATCTACAAATCCAAATTAGCTATAGAGATTATCTCTGTGGGTACAATCCCGGACTTTTCGGATATTATGCTAACAATGACGTAGCCCTGCGCTCGAGGTAAATCAACCTGTTTCAAAGGTTAGGTTGTAGACAAAGAAATTATTATAATTTAACTCTATGATCTAGCCATTAAAAACCCTTTGATATCATAGGATTTTTTTTTTTATATCTTGAACCATGATATCCTTGTATCCAACTATTATATAACCCTAGCCTTAAGTTCATGATCCTAGCAATCTAGGAAAGATATGGATGAATCTAGGAGAGATCTTGAGAGAGAGAGAGAGAGAGAGAGAGAGAGAGATATTGGAAAAGATTTGAGAAATCTAGATGACATTGATATCCAAGTATAATCATAGTAAATATAGACAAGGAGAGAGTCATAATTGTAATTTTAAGGAATCCTAGAAAAGTCTAGATATGATATACAATCTAATATTGTGATTCCCTCAAATCTAAGGAGTTTATTGTAGAAGATTTAGAGAGAGATTTGATATAGATTTTTCCTAGATATCCCTAGATTTTATAAGATATATTAAGATTGGATTAGATTAGATTTCATTAGATTTTGCTAGATATTGTTAAATTATATAAGATAATTCTAGATGGATATTCCTCTCCCTTAAAATCACATGGAAATACTTGGATTTTGTTAGATAATGAAAGATTATGCAAGATCCTTATAAAATCTATGGGATACTCTATTTCTTTGTTAGATATGTTAAGATTATTTTAGATTTTATTAGATAATATAAGCTATTAATAGATATGATAAGATATTCTCCTACTAGTATAAATAGGTAAGCCTCCTTCCCTTTAAGCCTCCTTCCCTTTCCAAACCATGTTCAAACACACTTCACATCTTTGTTAAGAACTCTTGAGGGGAAAGAGATAGAGAGAGTGTGTGAGTTCGGTAGGTTTGAGAGGATAAGAGGAGAATTTTGTGCAACATCAGCACCTCTTTGCCACTTATTCTGCACCACTCAAAATCACCATTTGACCTCAGTTTTCAAAATTTTTAGAAATATTTGTATTTCCGGAAAAAGAAAACCACCTTCCTTTTGTTCTTCGATCGAGCCAAAACAACGTTACTCCGCCTGCTGTTTCACCCGACGTACTCCGTAGCCGCCTTATTGCCAAGAAGAACGGTAGAAACCTTCTATCTGCTCACCTAAGTATAGCGTTGATGCGCTATATATTTAACTATTTATTTATTATTTTTATGATATCACATGATTAAATTGTTTAAGTTGAGAATTTTATTTTATTGTTGTAATGCTTAATTAATTACATGTTTATTGATAAGTTGTGATGTTATAATTTTTAATGTTGTCAAAAATAGAAATTCATGAAATTAGCAATTTATTATTATCGCATGATTGTAGCAAGCTTTGAAAGAATAATGTGAACTCGAGAAACTGATGCATGATTACGAGACATGAGAAATGAGAAGTGGAATATAAAAAGTAAAAAGAAAATGAAATGTGAAAAATTAATAATTGTGTGAGCATGAGAACCCGATGGAATCTGAAAGAATGGTTAGCGGAATCATGACTCAAGTGTGTGTGTGTGTGTGTGTGAGCATGAGAATCCGATGGAATCTGAAATAATGGTTAGCGGAATCATGGCTCGGGTGTGTGTGTGTGTGAGCATGAGAACCCGATGGAATCTGAAAGAATGGTTAGCGGAATCATGGCTTGGGTGTGTGTGTGTGTGAGCATGAGAACCCGATGGAATTTGAAAGAATGGTTAGCGGAATCATGGCTCGGGTGTGTGTGTGTGTGAGCATGAGAACCCGATGGAATCTGAAAAATGGTTAGCGGAATCATAGCTCAGGTGTGCGTATGTGAGCCTGAGAGCCCGATGGAATCTGAAAGATGGTTAGCGGAATCAATGCTTATGGGTGACAAAATCTGAACTTAGCCTAAGAGCCTGATAGGTCCTGAAAGATGGTTAGTGGAACTGGTGCTTAAGAAAATAAAATGGAAAGTGGAATCGATACTTGGAAAATGATGACATAGTTTACGATACGCTGCGATAACTCTAAAAGACACCGACACCTTTGATTATTTTTGTGATGCTAATTTTTTTTTAAATGATAAATTGTTATATGTTATTTTTGTTAGTGTATGGAACATAGGGGTAGGAGTTAGCTGTTGGACTTAATTGCTCACGGTGTTACTTTTATGACCCTGACATCTTATGCTAGAGTTTAGCGACGAACATGGGAAATTTTATAATTTGAAAAAGTTCAGTGCTGAGCAGAACAATGCAAAACAAGACGGATGTCCAGAGGAGTGAAAGTTACCTTAGTACCCCTCCCTTATCTATTTAAATAAGTGTAACACGAATTTGAGGATCATTTGGCTTGTAATGACTTATGTTTCTTTCTATTTAATAAACGTCGAAAAATTTATTAAATTAACGTTCCCAAAAATTGGGGTGTTACATTTTCGCTCCGCAGAACCCACAAACTGTGATTCTGATGTCGGGGGGTTGAAGGATTGGAGAAGTCTAGTGGCGCCGGTATCCTTAATTTGTTGGCGGCTTAAGCGGGCAACAAAACGGTGGAGGCGTAGAGGGATGCAAAGGGAATTGGCGGTGATGATGGCTGGTGGAGGGTTGGACAGAAATGGAGGGAAGGGGTGGTGATCAATGGTTTCTCGAATAATGAAGGGCAAATGAAATTATTTCATGTTTTGCTGGATAACAAGGATTATGTGGTCATTAATGATCTTAGCTGTTAGATTTTATAGTTGCCATATGTCACCTTATTAATAGAACTTGAGGATACTCCGATTCTTTTGGAATTGGAGAGGAGCCAAATTCACAAGAATCATAATAAAAAATAATAAAAAAGAACAATCACAAAAAAGCACAAGACAAGTGCCGTACAAGTAGGTAGATAAATCTATGTGCATGCAACAAATCAACGATTCTAGACGACCCCCGAAAGAAACAATCCAGCGATGAGCGAAGACAAAAAAAGGTCTAATGGTTGTTTGTTTCCTAATTAATTACCAATATTTGGACAGGTTGTTTGTTTCCTAATTAATTACGCACACTTCCACTGTCCTCTCCCCCGGGAAAATTTTTCAGTAACGAGCGGGTACCACGTGGTGCCTGCTCGCTCATCCGAGCTGTCCATTACGTGTTTGGACGGTTCAGATTTGGAGAGAAAAAATGTTAGGAAGAGAGGAGAGAGAGTATTTTAATCTGAGCCATCTAAAAATGCATTGGACGGCTCGGGTACGCCGAGCAGATGCCAAATCGGCAATACCCGCTTGGCACTGAAAAATTCCTCTCTCTCCCCCACACATAAACAAAATACTCTTATTTATACACAGACAAACACACACATATAGCCACCACCAAGTTTGAAAGATATTGCCTCTTCCCGTTTTCCCGGGATACATACTCCCCTACAAACCAACACTTCTCAATCAGTTCACAACTGAAAAACCAAAATCCCACAAAATGCCCAAACTACCCTCCCCCTTCTCACCCCCCCTCCTCTATTTCCTCCTCACTCTCATGCCCTTTCTTGTAATTCCACAATCTCCGACAGACCAAACCCGAACAACCCTCCTCATCATCAAACAGCAGTGGGGAAACCCATTGCATCTATCCTCATGGAACACCTCATTGCCGCCGTGCTCCTGGCCAGAAATCACCTGCACCCGCGACACGGTCACCGGACTTAACCTCACTAACTACAACATCACCGAATCAATCCTACAATTGCTTCTCAGGATATTTCCCTACAATTCTCTACAATTGCTCAAACCTCCAGTACCTAGACCTCTCCCAAAACTACTTCGTGGGTCCCATCCCGTCCAACATTGACCGCCTCTCCTCCTCCCTCCAGTACATTGACGTTGGCGCCAACAGCTTCTCCGGCAACATCCCGAGGGCGATCGGCCAGTTGCTGGAGCTGCGGTTCTTGAAGTTGTACGCGAACGAATTCAACGGCAGTTTTCCGGCCGAAATCGGAAACCTGTCGAATTTAGAGGATCTGAGCATGCCTTACAATCCTCTGTTTACTCCGGCGAAAATTCCGCCGGAGTTTGGAAAACTGAAGAAACTGACTTTCTTGTGGATCACCGAAGCCAATTTAATCGGCGAAATACCAGGAAACTTTTCGGGTTTGTCGAGTCTTGAGTGGTTGGATTTGTCTTCTAATGATTTAGAGGGTCCAATTCCAAAATCTCTGTTTCAACTGAAAAACTTGAGTGTTGCTTATTTGTATAACAATCGATTAACAGGTGGAATTCCGACCCCTATCCAGTCATTGAACTTGACCCTGATCGATTTATCGAATAATAATTTGAGTGGATCAATCCCAGAGGATTTTGGGAAGTTACAGCAGTTGGAGTTTTTGCATCTGCATTTGAATCTATTTTCCGGGCAAAGTTCCGGCGAGCATCGGACTACTTCCGGCACTGACGACCTTGAGTCTTCGTTCCAACTTGCTTCAAGGACCACTTCCTATTGCACCCCCTTTCCTACGAAGATTTTTGATCTCAAACAACAGTCTTAGCGGAGAGATTTCATCATTGATTTGCAGTGTGAGATACCTTGAGATTCTTGATTTGTCTCACAACAAATTGAGCGGTGCGGTTCCAAAATGTTTGGAAAATTTTAGTAGTGTTCTCTCGGTTTTGAATCTGCGCTCCAACGGATTTACGGGAACCATTCCGTTTGCATTTGCAAAGCCCAACCAATTACGAAATCTCGATTTGAGTGGAAATCATTTTGAAGGACCACTTCCAAGATCTTTGGTAAATTGTAGAAGCTTGGAAGTTCTAAACGTCGGAAACAACATGGTTAATGAAACATTTCCAAATTGGTTGGAGACTCTTCCTGAGTTGCAGGTTCTTGTCTTACGATCCAACCGATTTCATGGTCCTATAAACACTATAATGAGTGAATTTTCCTTTTCTAAGCTTCGAATTGTTGACCTCTCCTACAATGAGTTCAATGGCCATTTGCCAACGAGCTACTTCGAAAATTTCCAAGCTATGAAGAACACAACTATGCCGAGCAAACAATACATGAATGTGGGGGGTAGTTATTATCATTATTCTCTCATAGTAACAATGAAGGGACTTGAGATCGAACTGGTGAGAATTTTGACTATCTTTACAACGATTGACTTTTCATCAAACAATTTCAGTGGAGAGATTCCAAATGCCATTGGAAAGCTCAATTCCCTTATACTGCTTAATTTTTCTCATAATACTCTTACTAGTCATATTCCAGCATCTTTGGGGAACTTGACAAACCTTGAATCATTAGACATATCTTTTAACCAGCTGATGGGGAAAATTCCAAGCCAATTAACAAGTTTGACGTTTCTTGCGGTTTTGAACCTTTCGTGGAATCATCTCCATGGACCCATACCTAGGGGTAAACAATTTGCTACATTTGAGAATGGTTCATATGCGGGGAACTTAGGATTGTGTGGGTTTCCATTGTCGAAGGAATGTCAAGATAATCGAACAAAAGTACAGCCACCGGTGTTACAACATGAGGAAGATGATCATTCAGATTTTGATGGATTTTTTTGGAAAGTTGTGGTGATTGGGTACGGGTGTGGAATGACACTGGGATTCTTTCTAGGATCTCTCATGTTCTTAATTGGTAGACCTAGATTCTTTGTCAAACTTGCTGAAAGAAAGTTGCCTAAGAAGGTGATAAAGATTGAGGAGAACGGTTGTAGCTAGACACAATGGCTAGAAGAAACTAGCAAACATCGATCGCATTGTCAGGTATGAGCTGTTGATGCTCTTGCATTTCATGACTTCTGAATTAGGAAAAAGCTTTATTGTGGTGACTACTATTTGCAATCTAGTCTATAAATCCGTGGTACTTGTAATATATTATCCGGTTTTAAAACATACACATGGTATAAACTCTGCTGTGAATCTTCTGACAATCCTAAAACATTTACATATGTTTATCCTACTAGTTTTTAGCTTGGATTTGCGATTCAGCGATCCAGTAAACTAAGAGTTCTATGAATTTTTGAAAAATTTAAACATATCTATCTGTGGAGGTTTGTCAATAAAAAATAACTAAAAAAGCCGAGACTTCTTATTTTGGAGAGAAACAAAAAAAAGAATTCTTATCTGTGGCTTTTTGTGAATTTGGCTCATCCATTTCACGTTCATATTATGTCAATTTGACATTAGATCATGTTTGATTGCTTCGGTTAAAAATTCCATAAACTTCAATTCTGACATGGATATATTGTTGCAATTGGTAGAGGAATCAAACCCAATCCCACAAAATTTGTGATTACAATAACTAAGACACGTGGCATTAGTAATTCCTGATCATAAACCGGCCCAATCGAATGGGTTTTTCATGTACTTTTCTTCGCCCTCATAAATTCCCGTTGCAGGTATAACAAGTAAGTAAGCTTTGTTGCTAGTGAGATATCGTTGGAAGACTCGATGGGAAAATGAGCAAGAAACTGACGAGTTTCGGCTGCATAATTCGTATTACTGTCGGACAAATTCTTGTAGTATGGTGGGTGTATGTTTAGGTAGCTAGTGGTTATTCGTGATTTTACTTTGATTGTGGAATATTTACCCTTCTATTCTGATGCTTCGCAGTTTGCTTTTTCTTCATTCTTATCAAGTAAATCTATTAGAGCATCTCCATCAGACCCCTTAGAGTAACAAATGTAAGAAACTTTTAAGAGATCAAGTATTGATATATGTTTTCCGGTAAATACCTCAAATTTTCTCTCTGTAAAATTCGAAGAATGCCTCTCACCCCTCAAATATCAACATTTGTTCTCTAGAGGAGAAACTATAGTTGATTCACTACTATATTCACTTTTTTTAGAGATCAGGTATTGATATGAAGGCATCATACGAAATGCTAGAAAAGTCATATTTCAATAGCGCGATTCTAGGATTTAATTTCATTCTTCCGTCTCCTAATACAAGCAATATTTTCCCCAGGGACCACAACCGTGTAACTAGATTGCCCTTTTCACTCTTGCCACAAGCCAAACAAACTAAGCATTCTAGCTCCAAGGACTCTGAAACTATTAGTACAGTTAAACTCCTCTTCCAAAGAGAAAGGTCCAGAATTTATTCCATTGTTCAGAATTGGACGCCACAGCCAGTCCAAGAGTTCCTGCATCTCCATTATCTTAGTCGATTCAGTCAATTCATTGACTACAATGCTCAGATTTGTCATCTAATCAGTTCGTGAGATAAAATATGGTCATCTTAAACCGTATCCAAGAAATTTGTTCTAGATGTTTCTTTGTAATTGTAGGCAATTCCGGTCACACACTCCCAATATACTTGGAAAATAGCCAAGAAAACAAAGTGCAATAAGATGCAAGAGGCGTTACATATAAAGGGTCACGTAAGCATGGCTCAAAATTGTCCTGCCAAGCTAAATGAAAACAGGTTTTCGGTAGGAAATCATCGATCTTGTAGAAGAGAAACAAAACAAAACAAAACAAATCATAAAGAGTACGTACCAATTAAGTTGATTACTTCTTGCAAGTTGCAAGAGGAAAATTATTTAACACTTTGGGATACTCCCTCCCCTCATTTAACATGTAGGGCTCACACGAAGCCCACAAGTTAGGGGGGGTGGTGATACTGCCGAAGTATACCTGGAATGGAAACCAAACATATTTTCCTTCTTCATGCTATTAATTTAATTTACAATAGTTGGTTGGTGTACCATTTTTCTTAGTAGTTGGTTGGAAGTTCTTCTCGTTAAGGGAAGGGATTTGTTTCGCATATTTATGGTAGCATTGAGATATGTGACCGAACGGTCAAGATCAAATCAACACTGGAGAGACCGGGTTGAAATCGACTCCCTATGGCTATGTGGCTAATTAATATTTTCGTTTTTCTCAAACTTTTGATGGAAAAAATCATAAGTTGGATGCTACATGTACTGCAATAACGTCTTGCCCTATAGAACTCATGTATCATAGGTCTTCAAAAAACTTCTTGGACAATGAGGCTAATCGGTCAATGATTGTTTAGCAAAGAACGTATGTATAGATCAAGCGAGTTTCGTGCATTTAATTCTTCGCCAGCTGCCTTTTTTGACAGATGTTTTGATGCAAAATATCAGGTCCCTTACCCCCATACTCTTGACCTAAACAGCATGTAAATTCTTGTCTGAATGCAAATCTGTTTGCTTGTGGTTTCCAAAAAAAAAATAAATAAAGGCCGTAGGATCAGTTGATAGCATCTGGGCCTACCTAAGTATTGTCACCTCTGTAGTATTTTATTGTCTTTCAATTCTTTTGCCGTTCTTCTTGAGCCGACCTGAACATTGTTTAAACTCATTTTCATTTTCCTTTTCTACAACTCAGGGTGTCCGAGCCAGTCTACGCACGCTTCGACTAATCCGTGAGACAATGAACCGTATGGGCTGGCACCATAAGAGTTGATAGCACCTGGAAGATTTCAAATCGGAGACCTTAGGAGGAACCAAACTCTAAGTCCGCATTCACCACGAAGGCCAACCCTTTAACGCATTTTCTTTACGAATGGCAGTTAGGAACAACAGCGATTTTGTGAAATGAAAGAGGAAACTAAATGAGTAATTATATCTGCTTCTTCTATGGATGATTATAAAGGGTTCAATGAATTGTTTCCACTGTGGCTTTTTATCAAACAGGTAGTGGACCCCTGCTTAGAAGGAAAAAAAATCACTTCTTCGTTCTTTCGTTAGTACTCATTTTATCTCTCGTTGCTACTCCTATTAGAAAATTGTGACCTTCCATTCGAATAAAGAATAATTATACATTGCAAAAAAGAAATTTCATTTTTTTTTCCTAAACAAATTAGTACTTGCATACAACACACTCAGGAGTCTAGTACTCTCTGCATCTATCTCTTCAGATTGGAGTTATTAACAGAAACAGAATAATTCTGGACGAAGCACAAACAATTTGGACCTGCAACAAGATCATGGGATTGAGGTATGATGGTGATAAGGATGAAGTCATAAGCAAATTTTCAGATATGGTAGCTGAAGACTTGGATAGAGCTGACAAAGTGGCAGGACAGGCCTAGTTTTTTTATTCTTTGCTTCTTGGGGTGGGGCCTTGGTGCATGGGTTGTGTTTTGCTCTTTGGGTGGAAGGGTGTCTTGTCCTGAATGGGGGTGGGGGTGTTTTTGTTTGTGGGTTTGCGGGGTGTCTTCCTATGGTTTTGCTGCTGTTTCGTTGGTTCCTTTTGGGGTGGCTCTGTTGGGCGTTGTTCAGATTGATTTCTTGTCAATCCTTGGAGCTTGAATAGCTTTTGATTACCGTGGTGTAGAGTTTCTTTATTAATATAACATTCCTTTTTTGCCGTTCAAAAAAAAAAAAACACTCAGAAGTTGCCGTAGTGGTTTAGGTGGATGCCCCGGCTTTAGAAGAGTACTCTTCAAGGTTTGAGATTCGATTCCCCACCGGGTGAGTACCCTACAGGAAGTAGGGGGCCATAACGGGTGTGGCCGCGCAAGCTCGATCTACCGGAGGTTTGGGTTGTGTAATCGGGTTCACATAATAGCTTGACTGTAGGATTGTTCCTATGTTACCCAAAAAAAAATACATGCATACGAAAAGGGGACATAAGCAAAAATTTCTTCTTTTATCAAGCCTTGTTTTGCCGTCTTGTATGAACTTTTACAACATTGATCTATATTTTTGTATTTATTTTATTATAACTTCCTTCGAGACTAAAATGTGATGTAAAAAATTAATCCAAGTCTATATTTTTGTATTTTTCTGTTCATAACTCTCTCTCTCTCTCTCTCTCTCTCTCTGATCTATGCTTCCTGATTTTGGCGTACCCCTACGTCAACGGAGCCGATCGTCATCAGAGCAGTTTGCCTGTGTGCTCCTTTGTCTGATCTTTCTCACCGTGTGCTCTTCTTTCCGATCATCCTACAGTTCCATCGATGTTATCAGGCCAACCCCATTCTTGTCGTTCCGGGCATCGCATAAGTTTGCACCCTAATGAGGGCGTAGTCTCTTGGAATGGAGATAGCAGTTAACGGTGCTATATAGTGGGGTGTGGTTGCTGTGGTGATCAAGGTTCCGTTCTGTGGTCTTTATTGTGTCTCGGCCGCCCTTGTGGCAGTGGTGGTGCTGGCAGTGAGGGTCTTGATCAAAGTTTTTGGGTGTAGATCCTTATGTGTGTAGAACTGTTGTTTGTGGTTTTGCTTTAGTTTTTATTTGCTATTTTTTGTTGATTTCCATTCCGTGTGTGAGATTTTTTATCACTCATTGAGGGTGATTTTGTGGTGGGTTTTTTATGTCGTCTCGATGACTTTTCATGGTCGGAGATGAGACTTTTCTGTGTGAGGTTCTGGATATTGTGCCGAAATGCCTGGTTAAAATCAGACAAAGGGGACCTAATTATGTATGATATAGAAGTAAAATTGCAAGTCTAAGTCGTCCACCCCCAACACCACGGTATGCATTTCTCTCCTTTCATGAGGGGAAAAAATATACTTCTATCTTGTCTGGCTTTTGTGGCCTTTATTTTCTGAGAATATAAATGCATGATATAGAAGTTCAATTGTAAGTCTAAGTCCACCCCAAACAACACAGTATGCATTTTTCTCCTTCTGTGTGGAAAACAAAAATATAGTTATATCTTGTCTAGATGCCATTTTGTTTCCTAGCAAGTCTATCAATTCAAAAGTTATGGGTATATAGTATTTACCAATCACAATACATGTACATGGAGTACCACAGGTAAACGCTTCAAGAGAAAAACTATATATGATCCGAATCTTACATCTCGTAAATTGTAAGGTTAAACTGTAGAATATATTTACCGTTCATTTTGAATGACAATTTTCCATGTGTCTATGCATCTATTAACATCAATTCACACAAATATTTTTTTAACTCTTATATATTTGCATGTTCTATTAGCGGAATACTTCAGATCATAGTAGTTTTGGGCTTGTGATATGGTAAAAATAGGAGTGTGGAGGAGTACGAAGGGATGGAGTATGGAAGGGAGCGCACATGATCCTTGGTGGAATGAGAAAATTTTTTAGTGCCCAGTGGATATATTTCACGTGATATCTATTCAGCACATTCGAGCCATCCAATACATCTTTGAATGGCTCGAATTGAAATCCTAGTCTCTCTTCTTTTTCTTTCTCCAACTTCGAGCCGTTCAAGCTGAGCAAAAAAAAAAAACTTCGAGCTGTTCAAAAATATAATGAACGACCCGAATGTGCCGAATGAACATCACATGATACTCAGCCGGCGCTCAAAGTTTTCTTGGTGGAATTGTCGAAAATATCTTTATTCAAATTCTTGGCCGAGAGTTTTCCACGGATTGACTTGACTTGGAAGTCTGCGTCAATGAGGGGTTTTCCCCACTGGAGTGAAATAAATTAATGCACGAGAGAGAGAGAGAGAGACGTACTCGGTAACTTCCACCAATGCCCCATAATAACCCTAAGCCACTGGTTATCTTGGACAAAGTTATGGTACACACGATATACTGCATGTCCAAATTATGATAATTTGTGATTTTCATTATGACGATTTTTAATTTTCTAATGCATATTTTTTATGCTAGTTACAACTTCTACTTTAAAATTTACATACTGAACAGGTTATTAGCAGGTTACCCATAGTTAAAAAATATTGTTATTATGTAACCATAATTATTCGTACCAGAAATCATAATATTTGTACCCCAACCAAATATATGTGTACAATATCACAAATTAAATAATGCTACCCATAAATGTTATGACAATACCATAAATTGACATTATCTTACCACAACGAGTCGTACCAAAAATTCTTTGACACGTATGGTATTCTGTAACAAAATCAAAATGTGTCGTACCAGAATCAACAATTATTATACTCAATCAAAATACATGTGTAAAATACCACAAATTTAGTAAAATAACCAAATTTGTTATGATAATACCTAAAATTGTCATTTTCTTACCACAACGTGTCGTATCAAAAGACAACATATTTACATACTACAAATTATATAACAAACCATAATTGTTATGATAATACCATAATTTGGCATATTCGCCCACAACTGTCATAGCAAAGGAAATTGATTAAAATATTCTGTAACAAGACCACAATATCACATATTCAATAATATAACCAAATTTGTTATGACAACACCATAAATTGACGTTTTCATATTCACAACGTGTTCTATAAAAAAATTTCAATCGAAATGTTTAGCTAACGATAGTTATAATTAGCAAACTAGCAAACCATAAATTCAATAATATAACCAAATTTGTTATGACAACACTATAAATTGACGTTTTCATACCCACAACGTGTCATATGAAAAAAATTCAATCGAAATGTTCAGTTAACGATAGTTATAATCAACAAAATACCAAACCTTAAATTCAGTAATATAACCAAATTTGTTATGACAATACCATAAATTAATGTTTTCATACCCACCACGTATCGTATAAAAAAATTCAATCAGAATATTTAGCTAACCGATAGTTATAATCGGCAAAATACCATACCATAACTAAACGTCGTTAGCGAGTATATTTTTAGAATGATCCATCATAACTGTTAGAATATCAAGTTATACGATATTCAGCATTGTCACCAAAATTAGATGTCGACAACTGCGTAACTGAAAAATTTTAATGTATCGAGATACAATAATGAAGTTAATTGCTTATCATTAGACTCCTAATCAAACAAAAAAAAATCCTTACTATTGAATTCGAGTGCCGATGAAAGGGCTTTCTAAACCCTATCGAGCCAAAAAATTACGTAGATTTTTTAATCAACAAATATAACAAAATCAATGGTTTTGAGCTTCATTATTGTGTCGCGGTTGCAAGTCAACCGTTCATTCAGTTGCAACAGAGAAAATGGTTTTAAATCAAGTATATTGAATGCACAATTCTAAATGTTCTTTTGGTACGATACATTGTGGTAAGAAAATGCCAATTTTGTGTTATCATAACAATTATGATTATGTCATATCACTACAACAAATCTGACTTTTGGCGACACGAATTGGCGACACGCCCAAAAATATGTCGCCGTTGGGTATGTATTGGCGACAAACTTTGATGTCGCCAATAATTTTCACATTCAGCGACAAGGATTGGCGACACAACAAAAATGCATCACCGTTGGATATGTATTGGCGACACATTTTGATGTCGCCAAAAGTCTTCACATTAGGCGACGCACCTTGGGTATGTATTGGCGACACATTTTGATGTCGCCAACAGTCTTCACATTCGGCGACGCAAATCGCGTTGCCAAAAGGCAAATTTACGTTCTTAAGCAATTGGCGACGTGAAGCGTGTCGCCATTGGGTACGAAGTTTTTCATCTGTGCAAAAATTCATTATTAGAATGATATATCACATTCGATCAAATATATAACAATAAGAGATTTACTTTATTTTTAACAGGAATGATTTAGTCCCTCTTATGTAAAAGATAGACAGTTCTAATTTTAAAAAATAGCTCAAGTGGCCCTCTAATTGTGCACTATAGGATTTTAATGTCTCTGGAACTATCAAATATGTTATGATCATATAGTTGCTGAGATCAAATTATCACCGATTTTGGCGAGGATGATATAATTGATAAGACGTTAAATCCTAACGGTTTAGATTGACCATTCAAAAAAATGAGCCAGCAACTACATGCCATTAGAATCTATAAATTCAATTTACTTGTTTCTAAACCAATGTCTTATGCTATAGTATAATGTAAAGTAGCCAGATGACCGCAGCATAATCACGACGATCGATACCGTTCATTTTGTTGTGGTTAGTACTGTTTTAATCATTCTCGTAAGTTTTTAGGTCTATCGGATTTTGAAAACCCCTTCATCGGGATTCAGATTTATTATTAGAATGAAATTTTACATTCAATCAAGTATGTAATGATAGGGATTTACTTCATTCTTAGCAGAAATGGTTTAATCTTTCTTATTTATACGATAGACAATTCCAATTTTAAAAAAATAGTTCAAGCGGCTCTCAAGTTGTACACTATAGGACTTTAATGCCTCAGGAACCACCGAATGTGTTACGATCATATGGTTGCTAACATCTGATTATCATCAATTTTGGTGAGAAAGATATAATTGATAAGACATTAAATGCTAAAGGTTTAAATCGATCATTTAAAAAAATAGCAGACCACTACATTTAAAAGGTATACATTAAATTTATTTATTTTTGAACAAAGGTTTTGTGCTAATCATTCTCATAAATTTTTGGGTCTATTCGATTTTGAAATCCCCTTCATCGAGACATCTATTAGAATGATATTATACGTCTGATCAAGTATGTAATGAAGAGAAATTAAAAAAAAAATCTAGTGAACCTGTAAAATTAATACATAGATATATAAGTATCTACTCCCTTCATCCCAATTCAAATGTCCCCTACGAATTTTTGTGCATTTTCACTTTAATTTGGTGTAAAAAAATAAAAAAATAATATATCAATTTTTTTTTTTTTTGGGGTTTGAAAATGAACGAAAATCAGTAGTAGACATTTAAATTGGGACAGAAAGTAGAAGAAATTAACAATCGCAAAAAGAATATTATTAAAATACAATAATATAAAACGATGTCGTTTTGAGAAGACCTAGTCTTTTTTTTTTTGTCCAAAATACTTAAATTGTTTCACCCTATTTGAATTTTGATAAGTATGAAAGTTGTTAACCCTTTGTGTTATTGTTCAAACCCAATTTGAATTACTTCAATCACAATTATGAGTTAAAAGTTATGCCCGAAATACTAAATAAATTAACTCTAATTGGGGGTAATTCAAATTGGGTTCGAACAATAATAAAGGGCTACAATTTTCATATTTATCAAAATTGCTAATTTTAATATTTAAAGTAGAGGTGTTCAAAAAACCCGCAACCCGACCAACCCGACCTGACCCAAAGGGTCTCGAGCAGCTCCGATCATGCAAAAAATCCGCAACCTGACCAACCCGACCCGATCCAAAGGGTCTCGAGCGGCTTCGAACATGCAAAAAATCTGCAACCTGACCAACCCGACCCGATTCAAAGGGTCTTGAGCGGCTCCGAACATAGGCTTCGGTCGGGTATGGGTTGGGTTCTGTTAAAAAAATGAGTTTCGGTTCAGATTTCAGGTCTATGCGTTTTTGACCCTCGGGGGTCGGACCCGACCCGACCAACCCGACGAAAAAAATCGGGCTCGCAAACGGATCTATAGCATCAGTCGGTTTGGTTGTGGGCTTGTATTTTTCGTACTCGACGTGGTCGGGTCGGGATCGGGTTGCGGGCCATACCCGACCCGCCCGACCCGTGCACACCCCTAGTTTAAAGGTTCAAAATCATGTTTGATTCAACTTTAATTGATATTTTAATGTCAAATATATACTATATATATTAGATATTCCAAATATATAACTAAAAGTGTGTCTAGTGCAGTTGGTCAGAGCCTTGTGTGTAAAGGCTAGTGTAGTTGGATGTCCTGGGTTCGAAACCTAGGAGGTGCAAGAAAATTGTATTTTTCATCAAGTAACCTTTCGGCGACGCAACAATTGGTGTCGCCAATAGGCTACCTTTTGGCGACGCAAAACACGTCGGCAAAGGTGTAATACGTTTCCCACATTAACCATGCTTTCGCCGACGCAAAGCGCGTAGCCAAATCTATTACCTTTTGGCGATAGAGGTGTTTGCGTCGGCAAATACTATTGCCGACATAGCAACGGCGACGGCATGCCGACGCAAGGACTTGTGTCGCCAAAACCCTTTGCCAACGCAAATAAGCCTTTGCCGACATACTATTGTGCGTCGCCAGAACCGAATTTTGTTGTAGTGTATAGTTTGCAGTATTTTACAAATGAGGGAAAGGAGAGAGCGTCAAGAAATAGAGTGTCACGCTCTCAATTTTCATCATAAATATAAGCGATTTTCGTAGATACGACCTCGCCAGAATCCGTACGATAACCGAAGTAATGTAGCATTCCCAAAATATTACATTTTTGGCTCCGAGGCACAAATTAACATAAGTGCTGAATATTCGAGAGTTAAGGATTACAATATTCCATAGTCAAAAGATCTACAAATAAAGTTACAAATACATCTTCAAAAGAGATTTACAAAGATGCCTAAGTAACTTTTCAATGTTAGCTTTCAAAACAATGATCACATCCAAGCAATCTAAGCATGCATGCTATTGCCCTGCGTCGGTACCTAAAAATGATAATAGGCTTGATCTATACTAACCCAGTAGGAAATTCTACGTTAGCATTATATGTAAGAGAAATGCAAGAATAATCACAAGGCAAGAACGGGATATAGACCACATGATAGGCAATAACCAAGGTTTAACAATCCAATTTACTCGATACGAAGTTTGGTAAATGCCTCAATCTTCAATCACTTCAACTTTCCATGTGTCCAATGTCACTTCGCGTCATGTGTCATGAGCCAAAGCTCCTGCTGGGCTAATTATGGGACCCCGATATCCCTTGCCAAGCACCCACCCGTAGGAGGTTGGGCCTTGAGTGTTCAATATGAGCGTTAGCTCCTGCCAGGCTAATTATGGAACCCTGATATCCCCTGCTAGGCACCCACCCGTCGATGGGCTCCGAATGTTCATCGTTGTGTCGACTAGTATTCACAAATCTCATTTCCTCGTAAGGTATCATTTTGATTCCATTGATGTTAATAAGGGAATCAACGTCAAATTATACCGAACAATAGCAAGGAATGCAAAGATACACAAGGAACTCAACGGGTATGATTAACAACATTATGGAGTGATTAGAACAAGTTAGAAGTGTCCGGGGGTCAAAACGAAGAAGTATGGACCAAAAGCTAAAAAACTGTCCATTATGATATGGTATCGATACAGCCAAAAACGCCGTATCGATACAGGATGCAAATCTGAAATTCCGAAGTTTCTGTTTTCTTATGGTATTGATACGGCAAAAAGCCTGTATCGATACGGTGATGTTTCGAGCAGATTTATAGCAGATTTCCAAGAATCGAACGACAACAACAACGACAATAACCACAGGCACGGATTCAAGGTTAGAAAACATATCTTTTACATATATTGACAGGTAGAATCCTTATCTCGAGGCCGAAAAACGAAACCCACGAAAATAAGAGCCCTAGCCTTCTGAAAACCTTGATTCAAACGAAATACGGCTCCTCCGAGCTCAAACCAACGCGGTACGGACCACCTTACGCGTAGAGGATGAAGGATTGAAGGTTGTTTTGGTGGGTTTTGAGAGAAATTTGGTGAAATTTGGAGAGAGAGCAAGAGAGAGGAAGAGAGACCGAGAGAAAGAGAGAGAGTCGGTGAGAGGGTGGGGGAGAAAAATGATTCCATGCTCTCTCACCCTCCTATATATACCCATAAATATGCTAATTACACATTGTATCCTTCCACAATCAATTCTAACACTTTAGCCCAAAATTACATAAACAGAATTATTTCATATTTCTCCATTTATAAACATTAAAATTAAGTGAATTAAATACGGGTTTCTACATAGAGAATAACCTAGTACTTGCTAAGCCATTTTTTCATTTTATTAATTGATTTAATAAATGGGTGGTCCAGATTATTCACTTTTAAATCCAAAGATTTAAAATCATGGTACGTATGGTACACTCCCTAATAAGGGATGTGTACCATAGGACTACCCGGTCATCTTTTCTCTTTTTCTCAAACCAGTTACTCCTTTCTTTTCATTATGACAAATTATGGGGCATTAACTTGGCTATTTCAAATCGTAAGTGAGACCACAAAAAATCGACAACATTTGGACCGTCAACATTTATGAATAGGACTACCAAAATTCAGAAATTGGAGTACAAAAATTTATATGGAGGGCCATAAAAGTTTCAGACAAATTTACTTTGTTTTAGCCTTAAAAATCTCATAGCACGAGTCTTAAAAATTCATATGTCGGACCACAATTATTCATATAATAATGTCGGAACATTTCAAAAATATCTAATGAGTATTAAATGCTATTATTTGTGAAAAGGTTTAAATCAAAAAGTGTGTCTATTCGGTTTAAATGAATAGACATGATAAAATCAAAAGCTATAACTATTATGATCAAATGAACAAACATCGCTATTGAAATAGACATTGTATAGACATCCTAATTTGGTTTAACAAGTATTTAAGATCTACCTTGGGCATTTTCTGATGAAGAACATGTTGTCGTGACATATTTGGCTAAGAATACGAAGTCCCGCTTGAATAGTTGTAAACCCAAGTTGTTCGAAAATCTTCCAAAACCCCTTTCTAAGCTTGATCACACTCATTATGTTCACTTTCTGAACTGATTGCCACTTTTAAAAGTGGCGATCACGGCCACTAACTTATGTCGATCGCTAGATATACAGTTGATCATCACTTTCCTTCTCTGCCTTAACTATGTCGATCGTTAGATAAATAGTTGGTGTCACCATAAACATTTGTATGGAGGATTTGGAGATGTAATAGGATATGTAATCTTGTGGGGTCGGTGAATCCGATGTTTGGTGTCACCAATTGAGGAAAAAAAAAAAAATCCCCACCTATTGCTAATTGGTTGTAGATTGAAATCCTCTAAGCAATTTAATATGGTATCAAAGCTAAGTCTTGAGTGGCCTCATCACACGCGGTTGAGTCGCTGGCGCCAAAGTCAAATCTCATGGTCTTCTCAGTTCGTACCTCCACGTGCATCCGGACTGCATGTGAGGGGAATTGTTAGACTTTATCTCATATCGTTTATCTAAACCGCCCAAGCTTGAAATAAATAAAATCTAGAGGCTACTTCACCTATTTTCGATTGGTTTTAGGTTGAAACCCTCCAAGAAATCTAACAGCTATTTTGTCATTTTGAAGAAGCTAAATTGTGAAAATGGTGTCCCTATGCAAGTTAGAATTCTGTGTCCAAAAAAAATCAAGCTACTTAGATTCTAACTGAGGGACTGTTGTGATGCCTAAATGAGCCCATCTCCAATTCGTAATAGCCATGCCCAAAAGTCACTCTGATCCGAGACAGGGTAGAGGTACGAATGACACATGATTGATTATCTTGAAGTTTTGTCTCAAATGCATAATAGTCTTTAAAAAAATTTCAAGACAAACAAGGTTCAATCATGCCTATATCGATGTCTAATCAGTGTGATTTTATACACTTGCGTGACAAACCAAACAAAATGAACGACTTGACTCAATTTTTCAAATCCAGAATCGGGCCCATTTGTGCCGCTACTTAGAAAAGACCCAAGTCAACTCACAAAAACCTAATTCAATAATTCATTGCTTGACTCTCGGGTCACTTTTGGTTGTTCATAGCTGCCTGCTTGAATCCAATCTCCAACAAAGCCAAATGGTACTGGGAAAAAAATTCACAAAATAGAGATGTCCAAAAACGTATACATGCATGTGAAGGGTTCATACAGGGTCCACAATCCACCCCAAACAACACGGCATGCATTTCTCTCTTTCCATGAGGGAAAAAAACATCTCTTTCTGGTCAAACTAATTTGTGGTCTCTATTTTCTTATCTTAGAATATAAATGCATGATATAGAAGTTCAATTGTAAGACTAAGTCCACTCCAAACGACACGGTATGCATTTCTCTCTTTCCATGCATGAAGGGAAAAAAATATACCTCTTTCATGTCAGACTAATTTGTGACCTTAATTTTCTTAGAATATATAGTTTCACAATCCATTTTTCCTCAATGAAAAAGTGTAACATTTTCTACAATATTGCTTATTATGAGAATAATTTTGTTGTATTTAATTGTTTGTTTCCTTAAAAAAATATGTGCTCCGAACACCTAGTAGGCAAAAGTTGATTGGAATACCTAATTGTCAATAAAAAGAAGAGTTATCCAATAAGCAATATTGGACGGAGGAGGTACAATTTATATTTATTTGCTCCGCAAAACGCATTAATTGCTATGTGATGCATTAAATTTTGTAAGAAACTAAATTGAAACTTTTTTCCGCACATTAGTAGATAATACCGAGTTCTTTAATTTGTAAATAAAATATGAAATCTTTTTTTGCCGAAAGTACATTATTTATTAGTCATAAATTTGCCAGTAATAGACACGGAAGACAATCAATTAGACATACCCCTTCGGAAAAGAACAAAACATGACATGGATAACCGCCATACTTTGGATGTACTATTGGGAAAGACCCTAAACGTGGAGGGATTATATATTGAGTGCTTTTGGAGCAATGTTCCACACCAATAATAACAAACTAGATGTCATGTTGTTTCCTAGTTTATCAATATAATAGTTATGGGTATGCATTATTACCAATCAAAACACGTGGCATACCACAGGTAATTGCTTCAAGACCAAAATTATGATCCGAACCGTTAATCTTGTAAAATGCAAGGTTAAACTTTAGAGTATATTTACCTTTCATTTTGCATGACAACTTAATTTCCATGTGTTTGTGCTTCTATAAACATCAAATCATACTCATATTTTGTAGACTCGTATATTTTTGTGTGTTTTACTAGATGAATAGTTCATATCATAGTTCTGGGCTTAAGATATGGTAAAAAAATTTAGAGTTTGGAAGAATACGGAGGAATGTAGTGTGGAGGGGAGCTGGTCCCTGATAGAAATGACGAAAATATCTTTTTCTGTGGCCAAGAATTTTCCACATATTAACTTGACTTGAAAGTCTAAGTCAATGAGGGTTAATGCTACAGCACTTTGTTAGAAAGAGCAAAATATTATTATTTTATTAATACTATTAAGAAACATGTTTTTCGTCATCAATAGTACCTTTTGATGACGAAATATTTCATCGCAAAAAATAAATAATTGGTGACGAAATTTTTTTCCTCGTCTATTAATGCTTTATGACAACGAATTTTTATGTTGCCAATTATTACTTCTAGTGATGAATCTACGAAAAAATTCATCGCCAAAGGTGATACATCAGTGAAAAAAAATTTACGTCGCCAATATTTGAATCATTGACAAATTTTTTCGTTCCAATAGACATTTTCATATGGGAAAAAAATCAAAGTTTCTTGCTCTTGCTGCATTTCGAACCCACGTCAGTGCAAGCTTCGACCAATTGCCAATATTGTATATACGTTAACGAGTATTAGCAGAGTGCTAGTCATACACACTTTTCGGTATATATTTCAAATATCTAACAATATTTGTTTAACATTAAATTGTATTCCAAACTTCATTTCGAGCCTTTAATATAATATATAAGTCATTATGGTAGAACGTAGACAATATATCCATATAGATACGGTTCTAACCAAATAAAAAATGGAGAGACAGAGTTGAAACTTGAAAGTGATTCTCTAATGCTGTTTTAATATTTTTCTTTCTTCTGAAATTTTGCAGGAAGAAACAATAAGTGGGATGGTTACAACGAGTACTGCAATAATGTCTTGCCCTCTAGGACACATATTTCATAGTCTTCAAATAACTTAGGGAAGTACTACAATACACATTTCTTATTTGAATGTGTATCATATGCATTCTCATTAAAACGCATTAAAATATTATGATTTCCAAAATGTTACGAATCTATTGTTAAAGAGTTACACCTTAGAAGGATGTGTGTATTGAAGACTTTCCCTCAATGATCTTTTGGCAACGAATGCAGCTTCAAATCAAGAGAATATTGTGCATTGAATTCTTTGTCAGTTGGTTTTATTCACGGGAAAATTTCAAAATGGCACCTGAACTTTGTACCAAATGTCACAGAGACACCTGAATTTAAGTTTGTTTCAATTAAATACCTGTACTAACAAAATTCCCAAATTTAGACACCTGAACTTAAGTTTATTTCAATTAAACACTTGTAATAACAAAATTTCCAAATTTAGACCCCTTGCGTTATATTCTGTCCCAAAAGTTGCTGACATGGCATCTCCAACCCGTTTAAGTTGCCCCATTGCACATGTTTCCAACAAGGGACGATGCACCCAACACTACAAGAAAAATTCAATTGGGTGACGAATGAAAATCGTCATAAATTGCATGTTTTTCGTCACAAATAATATAGGTGACGAAAAAAAATTTGTCGACTAAAGGTTGTCGAGGATTCCTACCTGGTGACGAAATCTATTTTTCGTCACCTATAGTGCCTTTCGACGACGAAGTATTTCGTCACCAAAAAGTGAATAATTAGTGACGAAATTTTTTTCCTCGCTTATTGTGCTTTTGACGACGAAATTTTTTGTCATCAATTATTTCTTTTGGCGACAAAAAAATTTGTCACCGATGGGTCACATCGGTGATGAAAATTTTCGTCACCAATATAAGAAATCGGTGACGAAATTTTTCATTGCAAAAGATGTTTTCATATGCTAAAAGAAATCCTTCTTTCTTGTTCCTGCTGGGTTTCAAACCCGAGTCTCTTGAGTTTTTCGCGCAAGCTCCGACCAACTGCACTACATACACTTTTCAGTAAATATTTGAAATATCTAATATATAACACATATGTTTAACATAAAAATATATTTCAAATGTAATTTTGAACCTTTAAACATTAAAATTAGCAATTTTAATAAACATAAAAGTTGTAGGCAATTGAGTTATTGTTCAAACCCAATTTGAATTATCTCAATCGGAGATTTTAGTAAAGAGTTATGTCCGAAATACATTTAGTGACAAAGCGCAATTCATAAATTTCGTCACGAAAGGTACCCATTTGACGACGAAATATATTTTTCGTTGTTGAAAGCGTTAAAATGGTGACGAAATATAATTTCGTCACCAAAGTCAAGCATTTGGAGACGAAAAAAAAATTTCATCACTAAATTGCTCTCATTTAGCGACGAAATATATTTTTTGTCACCAAATGATTACCTTTGGCGACGAAAAATAATTTCGTCACCTTTTTAAAGCTTTCGGTGACAAAAAATGTATTTTGTCGCCAAATGGGTACCTTTGGTGACGAAAATTATTTTTTCATCGCTAAACATGTATAATTGGCGACGAAACTATTTCGTCACGAAAGTTGTCAAAACAGTGACGAATTTATTTTTTCATCGCCAAATATACTCATTTAATGACGAAATTAAATTTCGTCACCACTTTTTCGTCACCAATTTTCATTTTTCTTGTAGTGCAATCAAAACCCATATGCAGATTTCATCGTCCCCTGTTGGAAACATATGCAATGGGAATTAAACGGGTTGGAGATGTCATGTTAGTAATTTTTGGGACGGAGTATAATGGCGGGGGTCTAAATTTGGGAATTTTGTTAGTACAGGTGTTTAATTGAAATAAACTTAAGTTCAGGTGGCTAAATTTGGGGATTTTATTAGTACAGGTGTTTAATTGAAATAAATTTAAGTTCAGGTGTCTCTGTGACATTTGGTACAAAATTCAGGTGCCATTTTGAAATTTCCCCTTTCTTCACAGATGTTTTAATGCAAAATGTCAGCTCCCTGAGCCCCATATCCTTATCCCATATCCTTTTACCTTTTTTGAACGTCAACTTTAGTTTGATCAGTTTTTTAGTAATTCCATAAATACACAAATTCGACTTTTAAGGGTGAGGGGGGGGGGGGGTGTTGTGGAACAAATTGTAGTGTCCTTAGCTAGCTAATAGTGTTGTGAGAGAGGGAGAAGGAAGAAATAGAGAAGGAGCAAGGCAAAGTATGTGGGTAACAAACGGAGTATAATGGGCAACTACTCCCTATTAACCTATCCATTACAATCAAATGGAGTCGATATAACAAAGACACCAATAGAGGTTTTGGACAACTCTGAAAAGTGCCAAAATGTCTAAATTATCTAACAGTCCCACATTGGCTTTTCCTTGGAAGTTGATGTGGAATATAATGTAAGGCCGAGGAGAAGCTACTGTATAACTTGAACTTAATTTTTTGAGCCACGCAATTAGACAAACGGTTAGCAAGACAGTTGGGACGGGTCGTTACACTCATCCTTTTCTCCCCCTTTTGATGGGTCCTCCATTATCTTTCCTTTGGACATGCTGTATACGAAAAGCTAATAATGCGATTGATAAAAATCTTTTTTCATTTCCATCAGGTTCCGAATGAGGTGATCAGTTGGTTATTGTGATCGATTTCAAAGCAAGGTTTTGAATACTACCGGCTAGAGTACCGATTTTCTTACTAGTACGGTACGTACCAATACCGATGAGATACCGGGTACCGTTTCGGATTGATCGCTATTAGTGTTATTTTCCTACCTAGAAGAATTTATAGTATAATACACTTTTTAAAACAAAAAAAATAAAAAATATTATGGTATTTGTCCGGTACCGTCCGGTATTTGCCCAGTACTTGAAGAAAAAAATAAATTTAAAAGTAGTCCGGTACTATCCGGTATTGGCCGGACTGACCGGTATCTCCAATATCGTGTATTGGTCGATACAGGCCGATACTGACCGGTATTTGAGCCGGAATGGAATTAGAGGTGTAGGGTACCGGATTGTGTCAAAAACGGTATGTACCGACCGGTACGGAACGGTTTCGATAACCTTGCTTCAAAGTCGTCTAAGTCAAAGAGGGATTCTTATGCAATTAAGCTACAAGCTATAATTGCAGCTAGCATCCTGTGTTAAAAGGGTTGAGCATGAGAACTCCCATCATCACCAAAATCCACTGATCATTTTTCTCTCTCTTCCGTTGTTTCTCTCTTGATTTTAAAAGAATGGGGGCATTAACTTGGCTATTTCCATTCCTTCTCTATTTCTTGGAATATCAAGTTGCTGCTTCTTCATCGTCACCTCTTTCTTCTTTTACTTCTTCTGCACACCCTTTCTGTCGTCATGACCAGAGGTCTGCACTGCTTCAATTTAAGCATTTGTTTGACATAAACAGCGTTGCTTCTTCGCGTTGTGATCGGGCCGGTATTCCTTCATATCCAAAGACCCTGTCTTGGGATGAGAATGCAACTGATTGTTGCGATTGGGACGGGGTCACGTGCGATGAGTTGTCTGGTCACGTGGTTGGGCTTGATCTTAGTTGTAGCCAGCTCTATGGTACAATCCAACCCAATAGCAGCCTTTTCCAGCTTTCTCACCTCCAACGGCTCAATCTGGCTCACAATGACTTCCACCACTCACACATTTCATATGCATTTGGCAGCTTTGCAAGTTTGACGCACCTCAACCTATCCAAGTCTGGTTTTTCAGGTTCAATCTCATCTGAACTCTCCCTCCTGTCCAAATTGATCTCACTTGCTCTGTCTTCTATTCGACTAAGACTTAATCCACTACTAAGAGTTATAGGGCGACAAAGATTTCCGTCGCTACTAAAACTTGAGCCGCGCGCGCGACTAATACTTGAGCCGCTCCATTTCAAAATTCTCTTGAAAAATGTGACCCGATTACAAGAACTTGTCCTTCATAGGGTAAATATATCTTCTGGTTTACCCGATTCCTTGTCGAATTTGACATCTTTAACAGCTCTAGACCTGTCATCGACCGAATTGTCAGGGAACTTACCAGATGGTGTTTTCCACTTTTCAAACTTGCAGAAACTTGTTTTACGTGACAACGTGAATCTTGATATCAACTTACCAAAATCAACTTGGGGTAGTGGTGGTTCTCTATGGGTGTTGGATCTTTCTGAAACCAAATTGTTTGGAGAACTACCAGATTTAATTGGCCATCTCAAGTCTTTGAAATTCTTGGATCTCTCGTGGACGAGTTTATCTGGAGAACTACCAAATTCAATTGGCTATCTCAATTCTTTGAAATCCTTGTATCTCTCCAGCACAAGTTTATCTGGAAAACTACCTGATTCAATTGGTTTTCTCAAATCTTTTGAATTACTTGATTCTCTCCTGGTGCAATTATGGGGTTCCATTCCTAAATCTCTTAGGAACCTTACGCAAATCCGTGAACTAGACTTAACGGGAAATGATTTTACTGGTGAAGTCCCATCTACTATCTCAAATCTCAAGCAACTCACTCATTTAATACTTGACTCCAACGACCTTGGAGGCAGAATTCTCGCTTTTGTTGAGTTCCCAATGCTGGAGAAGGTACATCTAGGGGATAACAATTTCACGGGTCCCATCCCCTTCAATTTAAGTGGTCTTCAAAACCTAAGGGAACTCTACTTAAATAAGAACTCTCTTAGTGGGGTAATACCTCCATCCTTGTTTACTCTTACGTCATTGGAACATTTAGACCTGAGTTCCAATCATTTAACTGGTCAAATTCCTGAGTTCCAGCATCGTTTGCCATTGTACACCATTGACTTGAGTGACAATAAACTTCGTGGCCCCATTCCACAGTCAATTTCCACTCTTGTAAATCTGGTCGAGCTTTATCTTGCATCAAATGATCTGAGTGTGGTCGCTAGAAGCAATGGCAACAATACCCTTCCTAACCTTAGGAATGTCCGTATATCATCTTGCAACATCGAGGTGTTCCCTTATTTCTTAAGAGTCTCAGAGAATCTTGTAGAGCTAGATCTTTCTCAAAACAGAATTCATGGACAGATTCCAAATTGGGTTGGGTTCATCGGAAAGGCTTCATTGTTGTATTTGAATCTTTCACACAACTTTCTAACAAGCATAAACAAACTTCCTTGGGAAAACCTAACTACTCTTGATCTTCGTTCCAATTTGCTTCAAGGACCACTTCTCATTCCACCCCCCTCTATACTGTTATTTTTGATGTCAAACAATAGTCTTCATGCAGAGATTTCTTCATCGCTTTGCAATGCGAGTTCCCTTCGGATGCTTGATTTGTCTCACAATAAATTGAGCGGTGAGGTTCCACAATGTTTGGGTAATTCTAGTAGTATTCTTGAGGTGTTAAATCTGTGCTCCAATGGATTTAAGGGAACCCTTCCCTTGACATTTGAAAAGCCCAGCCAATTACGAAGTCTTGATTTGAGTGAAAATCATTTTGAAGGACCACTTCCAAGATCTTTGGTAAATTGTAGAAGCTTGGAAGTTCTAAACGTCGGAAACAACAAGGTTAATGATACATTTCCAAATTGGTTGGGGATTCTTCCAGAGTTACAGGTTCTTGTCGTACGATCCAACCGATTTCATGGTCCAATAAACACTATAATGAGTGAATTTTCCTTTCCTAAGCTTCGAATTGTTGACCTCTCCTATAATGAGTTCACTGGCCATTTGCCAACGAGGTACTTTGAAAATTTCCAAGCTATGAAGAACAAAACTATGCCGGACAAACAATACATGAGTGGGGACAGTAGTTATTATCATGATTCCCTCGTGGTGACAGTAAAGGGGCTTGAGATCGAATTTGTGAGAATTTTGACTATCTTCACAACAATCGACTTTTCATCCAACAATTTTAGTGGAGAAATTCCAAATGTAGTCGGAAAGCTCTATTCCCTCAAAGTGCTTAATTTTTCTCATAACAGTCTTACAGGCCATATTCCTGAAACTTTGGGAGACTTGACGAGCCTTGAATCATTAGACATCTCTTCTAACCACCTAACAGGCAAAATTCCAAGCCAATTAACAAGTTTGACATTTCTTGCGGTCTTGAACCTTTCGTTCAACCGTCTCCATGGACCCATACCCTATGGTCGACAATTTAATACATTTGAGAATGGTTCATATGCTGGGAACTTAGGATTATGTGGGTTTCCATTGTTGAAGGAATGTGGAGATAATCAAACAAAAGTATAGCCACCGGTGTTCCAACATGAGGAAGATGATTCAGGTTTGGATGGATTTACTTGGAAAATTGTGGTGATAGGGTACGGGTGTGGAATGACACTGGGACTCTTTCTAGGATCTCTCATGTTCTTAATTGGTAGACCTAGATTCTTTGTCAAACTTGCTGAAAGAAAGTTGCCTAAGAAGGTGATAAGATTGAGGAGAACGGTTGCAGACATAGCGGCTAGAAGAAACTAGCAAACATTGATCGCATTGTTAGGTATGAGCTACATGTTAACGCTCTTTCATTTCATGACTTCTCAATTAGGAAATCTGTTGCTATCCCATTCCAATATGTGGATTGAATTTGGTTCATCCATTTTGCCTTCATATTGATTCAAGTCCACTTAATATTATTGCTTGCTCGTGAAAAACAAGACTTACAGCAGTTTACAAAGAATAAACCGTACTTGTCAACACGTACTTATTTTTCACCTGGTTGGTATTATGTCAATAAGACGTTAGATCATAGTGATTGCTTTGGTTAAAAATTCCTTACACTTCGATCGTGACAGGATTGCTGCAATTGGTAGAGGAATCAAACCCAATCCCACAAAATTTGTGTTTACAAAACTAGGACAAGTGGTATTAGTAATTACCCTCATCATCATAAGCTGGCCGAATCGAATGGGCTCGTCACATGTCATCAAGTTTAACCGGCATTCATACTTATGTGTTTTTTTCACCCTCGTAAATTCCCGTTGCAGGTACAAGTTAGAAAGGAAGCTTTGTTGCTACATGACATATCGTTGGAATATAGGATGGGAAGATATATGGGCAAGAACATGATGAGTTTGGGCTGCATTTCATGTTATTGTTGGAGAACTTCTTGTAGTAGAGTTGGTGTTTGCATGTGTAGCTAGCTATGGTTATTCGTGATTTTGCTTTGATTGTGGTGTACCCTTCTCGTCTGATGTTGTTTGTGGTTTATTTTTTTTACTTCGTTTTCATCTAGTAATGATTTGGTTTCAAACATTTTCTCTGGGTTGTATTTGTTGAGTGTGTGGATATTGTGAAATATGTGAAAGTGCATTTGAAATGTATGAAAATGTCTACCTGAAAGCGTGTTGAGACTTTAGAAAGCGTAGTCGTATTGAAGTACATAGACAACTCTCAATTTTTCTCTCAATATCAACTTGTCTTACTAGAAATCGAGAAAATGAAACCTCATCAACATATGGGGATGGAGGTAGAGATGGTGTTGTACGGTGGGGTGTGCATGCTGTGGTGATCAAGGTTTTGTTCCGTGGTCTTTGTTGTATCTCGGCTGCCCTTGTGGTAGTGGTGGCAGCGGCAGTGAGGGTCTTGATCGGCGTTTTTGGGCGGTTGGACTTAGGCATGTTGATCTATTGTTTTCTTACAGGTTTTGCTTTAGTTTTTGTTTGCTGTTTTTGTTGGTTTTCTTCGCTTTTTTGAGACTTTTTTCCCACTCCTTGTGGGTGTTTTTGTGGAGGGTTTTCTACATCGCTTTGATGGCTTTTCAAGGTCGGAGCCGAGTCGTGTGTGAGGTCTTGAATGTTCGTTTATGAGTTTAGGCATCATTTATGGTTGCTTTCCTCTCTCCTTGGTGCGGCCACCCGTTATTTAATGTATGATTTTGTATCAATGAAAGCACCTTTAAGCTTTGACCAAAAAGAAAACTATACTGGGAGACCTATGGTACACACCAATTATTAAATTATATACCGTATGCACCATAATTTTAAACGGTCGGTTTGAAACTGAATAAACCGGTCTATCAATTAACCAAGTACCCATCTCTCTCCCTCTCCCTGTCAAGGAATTCTGCAAAAACCGACGTTCTCTCGTCTGACTCTCTCTCCCTCCCTCTCACCTCTCTCCCCCCTGCTTGTTCTGGTTCAACGACCTCATTCCGGCGACGACTCACTCCGACATCCTTGCTAGTGTGACAGTAACTCTCTTTCTCTTCGAGTTGATTCCATCTTGTTGCGTTTAATTGACTCCATTCAATGTGAGGCTAAATCGTTGGAGGGGATTATCATCTTCACAAATTGTAGTACTTTCAGATTGTGCACCAAGAGAGAGTTTACGTAAAAATCAAAGGAATTTGAGAGTATTCACCAGCATAGACGTTTGCATAACTGTTGCTTTCTTCTTCTTCTACATATTTTAATTTGATCTGTTTTTTACAACGAAATAGAATGCTACATTTTCAAGTACCATTTGAATTGTGTTTGTGCAATTTTTATACCCCACCACGTGTTTGATAAAAGATCCATATGAAAATCCTTAAGCGCGGGTTGATTTAGTTGTGCTAATTAATGCAGTATGGCATTTTAGCTCAATTTTGCGTTTTAAGTCTCTACATTCAATAACAGAATGAAATTTCAAAACACCTCTTTTCTTAAATGCAGGATGACACAAAATATTATGCAATCGTAATGGTCAAGTCTGCGTTGCTTTTTTCTTCTTTTTTATACCCCGCCACAAGTTTGATTGAGAGGTTGATATGAAAATTCTCAAGTGCAGAGTGATTTATAGTTGTGCTTATGATGAGGTGTTCCAAACTATATTGTTATTGTTACTATAATTTGTGGGTTATAGCAAACTACATTTTCCTTAAATGTGAGGCCCCCAGTGGACATTCGTTTTGCTCTTCCCAAGCGAACTAAATGAAACATGCGTTTTGCTCCACCCAATGAACTTGGCTATTACGAAACTGTTAAGACATCATTTTTTGAAAAATTCCCTGAGAACTAAAGGGTTCAATGGATTGTTCTAAAGGGTTCAATGAATGGTTTCCACTGTGGCTTTTTATCAAACAGGTAGTGGCTAGTGAGGTATCGGAGCCCTTTAGAAACAAACACTTCCTCGTTCTTTCGCTTTTACTCATTTTATATCTCATTGCTTTTCCAATGATAGAAAACTGTGACCTTCCATTCAAATCTGTACTTGCTGAATATTCGAATAAAGCATAGGTATACATAGCAAAACAGATTGAATATTTCTTTTTCTTTTTTTCAAAACAAAAAAATACATACGCAAAGCAGAAGAACTAGTTGACAACTTAATGAATGATCGACTTCCATAGGTGTGACTGTTGGGGCCAAGTGAATAAAGACAACAATTGGAATAGACATAACACAATTAATCGGTCTCTCTCACTAAAACTTTTTCCCTTATTCTAGTTCTTGGCAGCTTGAAAAATCCGAAGGTGTTCTGGTTCTTCATCATTGGTGCACAATACAGTTGGACAAATAGTCAACCAGGACTGGGCTTCAATGTACTCTGGAGGCGAATTCGCTGTTATCTCGATGCATGCAGACCAAATTCAGTTGAATAGGTTGGAGCGAATATCATTGACATGCCTTGAAGCGACCATTTATTTCCTCCATTTTTATCCACTTCCATCAAACATACAAAATTTGCACCAAGATAACATACATTCCATACAATGATGTATTGAAGCATTTCCCAGTGCATAGAAATCATCAAAATAGAGGAAGTATACGGCCTAATTTTTCCTGACATTTTGTCACAGTATTTTTGGTTGCTTTATATAAATTTTTTACATCTTATTGTTTGTGTTGATGAAAGTTATAATCCGAAAAGTGATAATCGAGAAAGGCTGCCATCCTATATGGACTTTCAAACTTTTTCAATTCTTCTCTTCAAGATGGAGAGATCATGTGATGTAATAATTGACCAAAATCTTGTAAAAAAATAAGACCCTCTCTTGGGATGAGAATGCAACTGATTGTTGCAATTCGGATGGGGTCATGTGATTGGGCTTGATCTCAATTGTAGCTGGCGCTATGGCGAAATCCATCCCAATAGGAGCCTTTTCCAACTCTTTCATCTACAATGGCTTAATCTGGCTCACAATCACTTTCGCTACTCTCGCATTTCATATGCATTTGGCAGCTTGGCAAGTTTGACACATCTAAACCTATCAGATTCTGTTTTTTTAGGTTCATTTCCATCTGAAATCTCCTACCTCTCTAGATTGATTTCACTTGATTTTTTTTCTTCTCCACTGAGATTTGAACTGCTCCTTTTTAAAATTTTCCTTACAAACATGACCCGGTAACAAGAACTCATCCTTCAGGATGATATATATTCAAGTTTACCCGATTCCTTGACGAATTTGTCTTCTTTAACAACTCTAGATCTATCATCGACCGGATTGCTAGGGAACTTGCCCGATTCAATTGGTTATCTCAAGTCTACTAATCAGCTCACGGGTCTCATCCCATTCAATTTAAGTGGTCTTTAAAAACTAAGAGTGCTCCACTTGTATGACAACTCTCTTAGTGGGGTAATACCTCCATGGTTGTTTACTCTTCCATCATTGATAACTATAGATTTGAGTTTCAATAATTTAACTGGTCAAATTCCTGAATCCCACAGTCATTTACAATTGGACATCATTGACTTGAGTGACAATAAACTTCGTGGCCCCATTCCACAATCAATTTCAACTCTTGTAAATCTAATCGGGCTCTATCTTGCATCAAATGATCTAAGTGGTTGTATGGATCTTCAAACACTTGAAAATGTTGAGTACCTTGATCTTTCCAACACTAATCTATCAGTGGTCGCTAGAAGCAATGTCAACAATACTCTTCCCAACATAAGGAATATCTATCTCTTATCTTGCAACATCGAGGTATTTCCCAATTTCTTAAGAGCCTCAGAGAATCTTGAAAAGCTAGATCTTTTTGATAGCAGAATTCAATCCGTGGACAGATTCCAAAGTGGGTTGGGTTTATCAGGAAGGGTTTACTGTCATATTTGAATCTTTGTTCCAATTTGCTTCAAGGACCATTTCCCATTCCACCCCCTCTGATGCAATACTTTTTTTTTTCTCAAACAACAATCTTAGTGGAGAGATTCCTTCATTGATTTGCAATGTGAGTTCCCTTGTGATTCTTGAATTGTCTGACAACAAATTGAGCAGTACGGCTCTACAATGTTTGGAAATTTTTAGTAGTGTTCTCTCGGTGTTGAATTCGCGCTAGCTCTAATGGATTTACAGGAACCCTTCCCTTGGCATTTGCAAAGCCAAACAAAAATTACAAAGTCTTGATTTGAGTGGAAATAATTTGAAGGACTATTGCGTAGAACTTTGACAAACTGCATGTACAAGCTTGGAGGTTCTAAACGTCGAAAACAACAAGATTAATGACACATTTCCATATTGGTTGGGAACTCTTTCAGAATTGCAGGTTCTTGTCATGCGATCCAACCAATTTCATGGTCCCATAAACACTATGATGAGTGAATTTTCTTTTCCTAGGGTTCTAATTCTTGACCTTCCTGGCAATGGGTTCATAGGCCATTTGCCAGGGAGGTATTTTGAATATTTCCTAGCAATGAAAAACAATACCAGGCCTTACGAACAATATTACATGAGTGATAAGAGTAGTTACAATCCCGATTCTGTGATAGTGACAACAAAGGGGAGAGAGAGGTTGTATTCTCGAGAATTTTGACTATCTTAACAACAATCGACCTTTCGTCCAACAATTTTAGTTGACAAATTCCAAATGCCGTTAGGAAGCTCGATCCCCTTGTGCTGCTTAATTTTTATTGTAATAGCCTTACAGGCCATTTTCCAGAATCTTTGGGAGACTTGACAAGGGATTGAATTATTAGACATCTCCTCTAACCACCTTACCGGGAGAATTCCAATCTAATTAACATGCAAGTTTGACAATTTTTTGTGGTCCTGAACCTTTCGTGGAACCATCTCCGTGGACCCATACCCCCGGGTTTGCAATTTGATACATTTGACAATAGTTCATATACTGGGAACGTAGGATTATGTGGGTTGCCATTGTCGAAGAAATGTGAAGATAATCGAACGAAAGTACAGCCACCAGTGTTACAAGGGGAAGATGATTCAGATTTTGATGGATTTACTTGGAAAATTGTGGTGATAGGGTAAGGGTACGGAATGACACTGGGGCCGCATTTTTTTTGGGATCTCTCATGTTTTTAATTGGTAGACCTAAATTCTTCGTGAGATTTACTGAATAGAAATGCCTAAGAAGGTGACAAGATTCAGGAGATTTGCTAATGCTTTTACATTTCATTATTGTTGAATTAGTTAATAACTGTATTGTCCAAATTCTTGTTTCTCTCAGTAGATAACCGGAAGACTTCATAGTTGTTCACTTAGGACATTGTTCTACACTTTTTTTCCCCCTTGATTAGTTTTAGGTGCTATGCCAATAATATATCGGACCTGTTTGATTTCTCTAATTAGATATATGATTGGATCACGAAGCTCATAAACTTGCATTTCCGACATTTGATTGCAATAATTAGTGGAGGAATTACATCCATTGTACGTACGACCAATCGCATGGAATGTGAGAATGCAATACGTTGGATGGGTGGTATTAGTAACCCAAATGGTACCGTAAGTCTATTGAATTATGGGGCTTTTGCGATTGCAACGAACATGTTTTTCTGTCTCTCTAATATTCCCGTGGCAGTGAAAGATGGAGAAAACTCTTATGGCTACTTGAGATAATGTTGGCGGAGTAATGGATGAGAAGATGAGCAAGAAAATGACGAGTCTGAGCCACATTTCATATTTTTGTTTTTAAACTTCGCGTAGTATAAACTCTAAACTAGAGTGGGTGTTGGCTTAGGTGACTAGCTAGTGGTTGTTTGGTCTTCAACAATTTAGCAGAATGTATTACTTTCGTATGCTCTTTCTATAGCTTTGTGGATTTTACTTTAGATAAACAAGTTTTGGGGCAGAGATGGAGGGTAATAATAATTCACCTTCAGCGATCGGGTTGAGTACAAGGATGGGAGATAGATTCCGGGATTGAGGACAGAGATTGTGATCGATACCCAGCCATGTCTCGACATTGCCAACCCTAGTTTTGTTATGTTCATTTGTTTCATCCTATTCCGCTGAATCTGTTCACCATTTATTGCTATCATAACTCCATGGGCAATCATAGAGAGCCACTTGTGTACGGTTTCCATGACAAACGCTTGAGATATATATGCATGATTAAAAACCGACATTTCACTCCTCAACTATTTGGCTACTCTTTGGCTGTAGGGTCGAGTGACTCAAGCTGAACATGGACCGAGCTCTCTATGACGCTTTGTTTGTTTTACAGGGAGACAGAAAAAATTTAGGAATGAATTGCATCCATTTTATCTTGCAAAAACCAAATATCTTGACCATTTTGCACTGGCTACCTAAGGTCTTTGGAGAGGAGATCTATGCCGTGAAGAGTGCTTGTCCAAGCCCATGAAGCATTAGTGCCCTTCAAGAGCCTTGCCCTTTATGTAAATCGTATATCTGTATTTTATCTATTATGCGGAAAACAGATATAACAGGATCTTGAATTCAACACATCTCAAGAACAATAAATAACATACCTTTGTTGGCCATCGAGATTAGAAGTAGCAAACCCCTTAATTAGAAACACCTTAATTCTTGGCTCACCTTCTTCTCTCTGTCTCTACTTTTCTAGAATACCCAGTACTTTAATTGATGGAAAAACCGTAGGAATAAGGGGTGAATATTCTACCTTTTATAGAGGAGAGGAGAGGGCCTTAGAGATAATTATTAAAAGACACCTAATCCATCAAGGTCTCTTTTATTATCAAGAGTTTTCCTTAATCTATAATTCTAATTAGTTATCGTAATGAACCATAACACTTCATTGGCTTATCTATTGGTGGAGTCCCACATGCACAAAATGTGGAGGCTAGTGGGCCACACTAATAGGAAAAAACTAACATTCTCCCACTTGGCCCATCAAGCCGATTGTGATGCAAAGTGTATTTCTTCAAAATATGCATTTTGTTTAAAAGACTCGAGTGGGCTCCACACTAAAAACTTTAACACGTGATCACGGATTTAAAACAGCCAATAGGTTCAAACCAATTAGAAACTTTAATACTGTGATTAATTCAGACCACCAATGTGAGTCATAGCGGTTGTATAGCATCATGCCACAGTCCCTTCTATGCACCACACCATTGATAACCTTCACTAACCAAGTCCATAATAGGAAAAATATCATTATTTAGGCTGTAACGCCTAAAGCCCCTGTAATTTGTCTTGTCAAGACATTTCCTGTTGAACATAATCCAAAATAATATGTGCATGCATAATTGGAAACAGAAAAATCAAAAACAAACTTTATTTGCGCTAAATAGTGTCAATAACAATAAGCACTCAACTACTAATATCAAGGATTGCTCAAAAGACCCATCCTAATAACATGTTCTTGGTATGTCTTTGGAGGCAATCCCTTTGTCAACGGATCAGCAATCATAAGAGTGATGCTTATGTTTTCAATCGACACTTGTTGTTTCTGGACTCGTTCTCTAACAACCAAGTACTTTACTTCCATGTGTTTCGAACCACTAGAGTACTTTCCATTCTTAGAGAAGAAAACTGCAGCGGAATTATCACAATAAATCTTCATTGGTTTGGCAATTGAGTCGACAACACCAAGACCAGAAATGAAGTTCCGCAACCATAACGCATGACCTGTGGCCTCAAAGCACGCCACAAACTCGGCCTCCATTGTAGATGAAACAATAATGGATTGCTTCACACTCTTCCATGACACTGCCCCACCAGCCAACAAAAAGACATAACCTGATGTAGACTTTCTGCTATCGTGACAGCCAGCAAAATCAGAGTCCGAGTATCCGATCACATCCAAATAATCCGATTTGCTATAAGTAAGCATATAGTCCTTGGTTCCTTGGAGATACCTGATAACCTTCTTCACTGCTTTCCAATGTTCCATTCCTGGATTACTTTGATATCTGCCCAGCATCCCTACTGCAAAACTAATATCCGGTCTAGTGCAAGTCTGGGCATACATCAAACTCCCTAATGCTGAAGCATATGGAATTTCATCCATTTGCTTTCTTTCCAAGTCATTCTTTGGGACTGGCTTTCATTAAATTTGTCACCCTTGACAATGGGCGCATCACTTGCTGAGCTAAGCTGCATATTGAATCTCTCTAGAACTCGGTTAATATAACCCTTCTGAGACAATCCTAGCAGTCCTCGAGATCGATTTCTAAAGATCTCTATGCCAATAACATAAGCTGCCTCACCCATATCAACCATTTTAAAGTTATTCGAGAGATATCCCTTAGTTTCATGTACTAAACCAAGGTCATTACTGGCTATCAAAATATCATCCACATATAGCACCAAAATGATAAACTTACTCCCACTGACCTTCAGATATATACACCGATCAACAGCATTTTCTTTGAATCTGAAAGAGGTAATGGTATCATTAAACCTTAAATACCATTGCCTAGAAGCTTGTTTAAGACCATATATGGATCTCTTTAATTTGCATGCCAAATACTCTTTCCCTTTTATTGCGAGTCCTTTTGGTTGCTCCATGTAAATATTCTCATCCAAACTTCCATTCAAAAAAACGGTTTTCACATCCATCTGATGCAGCTCCAAGTCATAATGAGCTACTAGGGCCAAAATGATTCTAAGTGAGTCCTTCTTTGACACAGGAGAGAAGGTCTCCTTATAGTCAACGCCTTCTTTCTGAGTGAAACCCTTGGCCACAAGTCTGGCCTTAAATCGTTCGATATTGCCTTTTGCGTTGCGCTTGGTCTTAAAGACCCACTTACAGCCGACTTTCTTACAATTAGTAGGCAATTCAACGAGATCCTAAACTTTATTCTGGTCCATTGATTTTAACTCATCATTCATAGCGTCAACCCATTTAATAGAATCATCACTATTCATAGCTTGTGAAAACGAAACCGGGTCATTCTTAATCCCAATGTCGAAATCTGATTCTTGTAGATACACCACATAATCATCTGAAATGGCAGACTTTCTTTCCCTCTGAGATCTTCTCAGAACTGCCGATTGTGGTGGTTCTACAACACTTTCAATGGTGGTATCCTCATGAAGTGGAGAATCATTACCTACATGTTGTTCATTCTCCTCAACTGGTTGAGGAATAACAACTTCTCGATGAGGAAGAATTGTTGGGATATCAACTCTTTCTTCATCAAAATTAACCTTTCTTGATTTCTCACTCCCACTATTTTCGCCATTCTCTAGGAATTTCGCATTTCCGGTTTCAACTATTCCTGTACTATGGTTAGGACAGTAAAATTTGTACCCCTTAGACTTTTCTGGATAACCAATAAAATATCCAGAAATTGTTCGAGAATCTAACTTTTTCTCTTGTGGATTATATATTCGAGCTTCCGCTGGACAACCCCAAATATGTAAATGTCTTAAACTGGGTTTCCTACCAGTCCACAGCTCAAAAGGAGTAGTTGGAACCGCCTTACTAGGAACCCTATTTAAGAGATACATAGCGGTCTTTAATGCTTCACTCCACAAGGAAACAGGTACATTTGAAAAACTCATCATGCTTCTAACCATATCCATAAGTGTACGATTACGCCTCTCAACAACACTGTTCTGCTGTGGCGTACCAGGCATTGTGTATTGACCACGAATGCCTCGCTTTTCTAACAGTTTGGCAAATGGGCCAGGATTTTGGCCTGACTCATCATATTTTCCATAATACTCACCACCTCTATCCGACCTCACTATTTTGACCTTTCGATCTAATTGTCTCTCGACCTCAGTAATGTACACCTCAAGGATGTCAACGGCTTGAGACTTTTCATGAATTAGATATACGTAACCATAACGTGAGAAGTCGTCTATAAAGGTGATAAAGTATTTTTGTCCAGTAAAACATGGAATAGGACTTTCGCAAATATCAGTGTGGATTATCTCAAGAAGTGCATTGCTTCTAGTGGCACCTTTCTTTGTGTGTTTGGTTTGCTTTCTCTTAATGCAATCCACACAAATTTCAAAATCAGTGAAATTTAGGTCTTCTAAAATCCCATTCTTCACCAATCTGTCAATTCTATCCTTGGAGATATGCCCCATGCCACAGGGTAAATGATTTTTCATCAATTCGACCACGTTTTAAACCAACATCCAAATGCAGGGTCACTAATGATTGTGCAAACTCATAATTCAAGGCAATTTTATATAAACCATCATATAAATCACCAGAACCAACCATTATTGAATTAAACATTAATTTGAGTTTTCGACAACCAAATGAAACTGAATATCCAGAACAATCTAATCTAGATAAAGAAACCAAATTCCTAGAAATAAAGGGAACATAAAAAGTGTCTTTAAGATCTATCTGATGACCCGTCTCTAAAACCAAGCGATAGGTACCAACAGCTATCACTTCAACCTTGAGACGGTTCCCCATAAAGACAAATCTCTCACTTTCCTCCGGTTTCCGGGTTGAAAGGTATCCCTGCAAGGAATTCGTAATGTGAGTCATAGCACCAGAATCAATCCACCAAGTATTAGAAGGAACTTCATCAAGATTTGATTCGTAGCATACAAAAGAAAGATTATTACCCTTCTTTTCGAACCAAGCCTTACGCTTGTAGCAGTACTTCTTCACATGTCCCTTCTTGCCACAAAAGTGACACTTGACAGTGAAACCATTATTTCCATGAGCCTGGCCACTTTCCCCAGGTCCACTAGCTTTCTTTGGTGGATACTTCTTTGCTTTACCCTTTTTCTTCATAGCAACTTGAGTCACTGCCAATGCAGTGTGACACCCTTCCCCTCTCAATCTCACTTCCTCCTGAACACACATGTTGGTTAGCTCATTCAAACTCCACTTGTCTTTATTGGTGTTATAGTGAATTTTGAATGGGCCAAACTGTGCTGGAAGTGAGTTGAGTATAAACTGAACAAGGAAGGACTCATCCACTTTCATTCCCAAGGTTGCAAGCTTTGCAGCTTTGTCAGACATATTCAAGATGTGCTCTTGAACTCCACGACTACCATCATATTTCATGGTGGTTAATTCAGCCATAATTGTGCCAGCGAGTGACTTATCAGCAGATTTAAAACGATCTTCCACTGCCTTTAAGTATTCTAGTGCATTAGAATTCTGTGGTAGGGAGGTTTTGATGTTATTCGCAATGGTCATCTTCATGAACATTAAACTGAGCCTGTTCGACCTTTCCAATGAATTGAAATTGTACACTTGTTCCTCGAAACTCTCATCATTAATGTCCGCAGGTTTTTCAACAAGTAATGCCATATCAAGGTCCAATACACCCAGTGTGAACTGAATATGCTCAGACCATTCCGAAAAATTTGCATAAATTAGGACAATACTTAATAAAAGCTTTGAGAATTATAAACATTTATAATGATGAACTATTGACATCACCTAGGTCCTCCTTTGGGCGAAACCTAAGCATATCTATTTTCACTCATTAATTATGACATCTATAATGATGAACTATTGACATCACCTAGGTCCTCCTTTGGGCGAAACCTAAGCATACCTATTGTTCACTCATCATTTAGGTGCAACATAATCACCTAAGTAGGTCTAAATAATTTATACAGCTTATCAAGTTAGTCATGTTATCTATGGATATCCAATCCTAACCCGCTAAGTTGCATAAATTACTCACCCTACCCAGTTCATAATTATTTAAATGTGACTCTCCTTTGGGCCTAGTCTCATTCTTATAATTATGACTGCAATCGAGAATATGCATTGACTTAATTGTTACCCTTCTAACAAAACTTTAATGTAGTTTAATATTCATAAGTTTCACTAACCTAGGTCACTTTGGTGACTACCAAGTTAGTAATCCCTATGATTATCCAACTAACCAATGATATACTCTATTCTTTTATTTGAGTTATGCGGATGTCATTCTTTTATTCAATCACCTCTACTGAAAAATAAAATATACAATTAAGTATTCTTTTATGTGATTGATTATCCGTTCAATGACTTTCAATATAACCATAACTCTTACATATAATGTAACACAGTAATAGAAAAACTTTCCCGATTAAACACTTCAAAATAATCATACATTATTGCAGAAAACATAATCTGACAAAATAGATTAATTTATTGTAAGCATGTGATCGTAACTTTTATCTCTATTATTGACCATAGCCATAACGAAAACAATATCCATACATACATTAAAAAAAAAAAAAAAACGTGTATATGTTTTCCAGTCCAGTAATTATGATCAGTACATGGGACAAAAATTACGATGCAATCAATCTACCATGTATTGCTTCATCAAATAACAGTAGCATTAAGAGCATCCGCAATGGGAATAATCAAAATCAATAACCAAAATGTGCCACGTCAGCATTTGATTATCCATTTAGTTCATAATCAAATTTAACAACTTCTACCTCCACATTGGTTATTTTTGCATCCCTAACAAAACAAACCCCCATAATACACAATGCACATATGTTCAATTGCAAACGAGTTCCAATCACGCACCTGACCACACTAAATTATTCGTCTCGATGAGACGATTCCAATGTGGGGTATTTTTGAATTATTGAGTTTTAAGTTTAGTTATTGAATTTGGTTATTGAGTTTTGATTATTGGTAAAAGTTGTTAAGTTTGATTATTGAATGAGTGAAATTTGATTATTTGTTAAAAGACTTGTAACTTTGCTTATTACAATGTGGGGTATTTTTTGAGCATTGTTGTTAAGTTTGCTTATCCACTTTCACTTGCTTATTACAATGCGGATGCTCTAATAGGCTATTAATTAAGGAGGAGTAATTTAATATGCTCCATGTAGAAAAGTCCATTACGGCAGATGATATGCGAAGTCCAAGAAGGAAAACATAAATTTACTTGTAAACTTTGCTAACTGACATTCAAGTGCCAACAATCATAGCCCGTGAATTATGCTACTAACCGGTGAATCAATCACAACAATAATAAACTCTTAAGAAAAGAGAATTAGTTTCACTGGTATTCTACAAAAAACGTAACATGCAAAAACAAATGGCGGAAATCGATAACCCATTCACGGAATAATACAGTAATCCTAGAAAGGTAAAATTACCTTTTTAATGCAACCCGACGGTAACGTGAATATTTTGGATTCGATCAATTAACAAATCGTTAACCCATATTATCGACGGCCACGGAAACGTCGGTCACATGCGCATACAGTAACGTAATTATTAATTGGGTTCAATAGTTTCGATCGTCCGTGAATATATATATAAATATAACAAGGCATGCAGTACATTCGCTATATTTTTATTCCAGGATGTATTGATTCAAAAAACCATGCTCTGATACCAACTGTAAATCGTATATCTGTATTTTATCTATTATGCGGAAAACAGATATAACAGGATCTTGAATTCAACACATCTCAAGAACAATAAATAACATACCTTTGTTGGCCATCGAGATTAGAAGTAGCAAACCCCTTAATTAGAAACACCTTAATTCTTGGCTCACCTTCTTCTCTCTGTCTCTACTTTTCTAGAATACCCAGTACTTTAATTGATGGAAAAACCGTAGGAATAAGGGGTGAGTATTCTACCTTTTATAGAGGAGAGGAGAGGGCCTTAGAGAAAATTATTAAAAGACACCTAGTCCATCAAGGTCTCTTTTATTATCAAGAGTTTTCTTAATCTATAATTCTAATTAGTTATCGTAATGAACCATAACACTTCATTGGCTTATCTGATGGTGGAGTCCCACATGCACAAAACGTAGAGGCTAGTGGGTCACACTAATAGGAAAAAACTAACACTTTATGCTTGAGGGTTCATAAGTAATCTCCAACCTTGCCAACTCATTAAAGTCTCAGAATTACGGAAACTCATACCCCCTTTTAGTATCGATTAATGAATTACAAAAACTCAGACCCCTTTTAATAACGATACTCACACGCGATATGACAACGTACTCTGATAGTTAAATTAATGGTGGTTTATGATTTCGTATATGGATTATTAGTGGTTTTATGCTACAATGTAAGGACGGTTAAGTTGCATCATGATTCGCAATTTTGCATCCAAGTCTACAATAGTTTGATTTTTGACGAGTTAATGTCAAAGTTGCAAAAAAAGAAAAAAGAAATTACTAAAAAGGCTCGAATAGTTGAGTTTCTAAAAATAAAAATAAAATTAGAGTTTCTAGAATAAGGTCCATTTGTGCAAAAGACTCAGGTCAACTCACAAAACGTAATTGAATAATTCATTACTCGACTCAAGTTGATTCTGGTCGTTAATAGCGGCCTAGTTAAATCCAATTTCTAACAAACCCAAATGGCATTGGGGAAAAATTCATAACGTCCGAAAAGCTTATACATGTGAATGACGGATTCGGTATCCACAACTTTTGACTTACGAGGAAGGGAATAGAAGACAATCCTTTTCAAAATTTCGTCATTTGTCCAGATTTGGTAATGCAACGTGAATTTTATTTCTGTGGATCGATTACATTTGTAATCTCTTTAGAAATTTCTTGTCATCCATTTTCACATGAGTTTGAACCATTGTATTTTAGGTCTTTTCGTGTCTTGAGTGAACCTTTTTCGACTTTTTTTATACTTTTCCATTTCTAGTCCAAAGGAACGATCACCAAATTTTACCTAAATCTAACGTGGAACATCCATCCACATTCTCACTGTAATTTTTTTTCTACCTTTTGTATATTATGAGACTCAATTTTGTGGTGTTTGTGGTAGTAAGAAAAATGATTGTGATAGCTAGTAATAGTCCAAAAGTTAATAAACGACATGGTCAAGTCTTCTTATTCTTTTTTGACCATCAACTTCAGTCTCCTCTTTCCTTTTTTGAACATCAACTTTAGTTTGATTAGTTTTTCTAATAATTCGGTACACAAATTCGACTTTTAAAGGGGGGTTTATGGAACAAATTAAATTTTCGTGTCCTGAGGTAGAAGTGTTGCATGTGAGAGAGAAGGAAGAAATGGACAATTGGGAGGTGTGCAGGGATTTGAACCCCCGGTTGCACCCCCTTAGTACTCCCCTGCCTAAGACACAATATTTTACTAGCAGTTTCTATCATATAACCATAGTTATTAAAAAATTACGGTATGTGTTACATATCCACCAATTTGCATTCTCTTCTTCCGAAAAATTATACATATCTCACCATGTACCTTTTTGTGTAGGAATCCTACAATACGATGACGAATTCTACGATATTTTCACTTATCCTCCTTCGGTACGTATTCTAGTAGAAATACTTATCGAGAGAAGCCAACTAAAATGATCCCTCTTGGACTTCTTGCTCGAAGGTATGGTGATTGGCTGGGATACATAGGTCTGCCAATGCCGGAGTTGCCTCTGTCATTTCTGGTGGTGTATACTTGGAGATGGCCAAGAAGTCGTTCTGCTGTGTTAATGGAAGACTCAGTTTGTTGGGTCTATCTCTCCACTTTGTTCTAAATTATCACAGGAAGGGGTCCAATTTGAAACATCTACTGTTTAAACTCTTGTGCACAGCAATCATATATCTACCATCTTTGGAGAGAGAGAAATCATCGCATTTTCCAAACATATAAGAGTACTAGATCTGACATTAGGGGATTTGTTAGCTCTTGGGGAAGGATTCGAAGATCCGATGAGAATAGACTGCTATGTCTTGAATGCAATATTTCTCCTTGTGTTTTTGAAGCTACACGCTTCAAAGAATGCTACACAGTCATTGAGCCAAACCCGAAAGTTGAGACCGAGGCGAGTACTATTTTGTTTAGTCCATGCTTGCACGCTTGTTGACGTAATTATTGGAGGCGTTAATATTGATCACATAATTATTGGAGGCATCATATTGTTGGAGATTCTTTTCTTCCTTTTCGTCAAGATTGGTATACATCAGCGGGCTATGAACCCCAAACACCTATGTTGGGGCTCAAAACTTGGCCTCCCACAATGGAGTATCAAGAAATACCATTGGGCTACAAGCCCTTGACAAATAAATATTGGAGGGATCATTATTGGAGAGTCTTTTCTTTCTCTCTCTCTCTTCACTCCCATCCTTTTCTTTCGTTTTGATGGGTCCTCCATTATCTCACCTTTGGACATGCTGTGTACGAAATGCTAACAATGCGATTGATGAAATCCGTTTTCATGGCCATCAGGTTCGGATCACTTGGGCAATTAAGCTACAAGCTCTAGTTGCAGCACTCTGCATTAAAAGGGATGTGCATGAGGACTACCATCATCACCAAAATCCACTGATCATTGTTCGCTCTCTCTCACTCTCTCTTCCGTTGTTTCTGTTGATTTTAAAGAATGGATCCATTGTGTTTTCTACTTCAATTCCTTCTCTATTTCTTGCAATACCAAGTTTATGCTTCTCCACCACCACCTCTTGCTTCTTCTTCACACCCTTTGTGCCGTCATGACCAGAGGTCTGCACTGCTGCAGTTTAAGCACATGTTGACTATAAACAGCTATGTTTCTTTTGGTTGCGGTGTTTCGGTGAAGCCAAAGACGAATTCTTGGAATAAGGAGGGTAACACTACTGATTGTTGTTATTGGGATGGGGTCACTTGCGATGCATTAACAGGTCACGTGATTGGACTTGACCTCAGTTGTAGCCAGCTCTTTGGCACAATCCATTCAAATAGCACCCTTTTCCAGCTCTCTCACCTCCAACAGCTCAATCTCGCTTGGAATAGTTTTATTCCTGCCTACATTCCCCCTTCATTTGGCAACTTGACGAGTTTGACACATCTAAACCTATCCACTTCATTTGGAGTAGGTCTATTGTTTCCAATCCCTTCGGAAATCTCCCACCTATCCAAACTGACCTCACTTGCCTGGAAGCGTTTTCCACCTTCCAAACTTGGAGAGGCTCTTATTAAGAGGCAACTTTGATCTTGATGTCAATTTACCGAAATCAAGTTGGCGTAGTGGTTATTTCTCTAAGGGAGTTAATTGGATCTTTCTAGAACGAAATTGTCTGGAGAACTACCTAATTCAATGGGCTATCTCAAGTCTTTGAACTCCTTGATATCGGCAACTGCAAATTACGAGGTTCCATTCCTAAATCTCTAGGGAATCTTATACAGATCCATAAAGTAGATTTATCGTTGAATGATTTAAATGGTGAAGTCCCATACACTCTTTCAAATCTTAAGCAACTCACTGAGTTGAATCTTTTCTTCAACAACCTTAAAGGCAGATTTCCGCTCTGGGTTGCGAATTTGAAACAACTTACTGATCTAGAAATATCATATAATCAGTTCGAAGGTCCGATCCCCTCCAATTTAAGTGGTCTTCAAAACCTACAAAGGCTCGGATTAGCCGTTAATTCTTTCAGTGGGGTAATACCTCCATGGTTGTTTACTCTTCCGTCATTGGAAGCTGTAGACCTGAGCTCCAATCATTTAACCGGCCAAATTCCTAAGTTCCAGCATGATTTACCATTGGACTCCATTTACTCGAGTGATAATAAACTACATGGCCCCATTCCAAAGTCAATTTCAACTCTTGTAAATCTTGATTTGAGTGGAAATCAACTTGAAGGACCACTGCCAAGATCATTGGCAGATTGCACAAGCTTGGAAGTTCTAAACATCGGAAACAACAAGATTAACGACACATTTCTATATTGGTCTGAGACTCTTCTTGAGTTGCAAGTTCTTGTCATACGATCCAACCGATTTTATGGACCCATAAACACTTTGAAGACTAAATTTCCCTTTCCTAAGCTTCGAATCGTTGACTTGTCGTACAATGAGTAACAAACATTGATAGCATTTTCAGGTCATTTTGCAGTACAAATTTGGTTGGTACCCATAGTCGAATACGCCAACCACACACACATACTCACGTGTTTTGTGGCTCTCACACATTGCCACTTTCATTATAGGACAAGGGGTTCCAATTGTGCGCTAATGCACTACATGTTTGTAGTGCGCTTCATTGTGTGCTCAATTGAAACTTTGTGATTGTGATCTAAGCCTTTCAGTTATAAAGGTTTTTTTTTGGGTAAGTGGTTAATTATAAGGTTGTTGAACACTATATGTGTAGCGGAAGTCAAGTTAATCATTTTTGTGATCTACACCATTAACAAGATAGATTTAATATATATACAATATATTTTTGGGATTATAATGACGACCATCCATTTTTGTGTAGCTAATTTTGTCTAACCAAGGAACTAATAATATTCGATCAATTTATTTTTTTGTTTTGAATATTTTACTCAACAAAACCTATAAATCAAATGATGACAATGACAGTATACTGAGGCGCATAACACGCACATTTCTCAAGCTTTTAATTTTATCTTGATTATATTTTATAATTTATAATATTTTATATGATTTTAAAAACATTGTGTTATAGAACAAATCAAGATTTATCAAACAAGATCGATATTGAATATAAAATTCATTACCGATTTAAAAATATAACTAATTTTTTATCCAGTTAGAATAGAACTAGAACAAGTAAATTAGAACGTAGAAAGTATATTGTAATGAGTTTCTGCAAAAAATTAGTTCAATCCAATATTGTAAAGGCTTTTGAAGAATTAATCAATAGTTTTTCAACACCAGAAAAAAGGTTTTGAAGAATTCTCAGGCTCCATTCCAGTTTCTTTTTAAATCTTCTCTTGCATTTATTTGCAGTCTAAATGTAATACCCGTCCCAGATATTTTGATTATTTAAGTTATTTTAATTAAATTATATGTTTATGAGGTTAACCATGCATGCAGTAGAAGCTCGAGGGCTTTGTACGTGATTTGTGAGTTGGAGTATAAGTTTTACATGGTTTCGTTTGCATACGATAATTTTCCTTTGGACCAAATAAATATCCAGGGAGATATTTTCTCCCTCAATCTTATCATTTTACGGGGAGAGAGAGAGAGAGAGAGAGAGAGAGAGAGAGAGAGAGAGAGAGACGGCAAGAAGAGAGAAGAAGAGAAGAGAAGGGGATTTGTTTGGGGATGATCATTCTTTTCTAGAATTGAAGTTCTAACATGGTAATTCATGCTTTCTTGTATTTGATTTCATGTTTATTATGTTGAGTTCATGTGTTTGGAGGTCTAATTCATGCCTAGAATAGATGAGTTTGGATTAATTTGGATGTGGGTTGGAGTTCTTGGAGAAATTAAGAACCTAGTCTTAAATCTCTTGAATTTAGGATTTAGAGCATGAATTGATTCTTGTGTTTGATAGTTCTTGCGAAGCCCTTTGTTATAATTGAGTTTGAGCATGATTTTGTGAAGTTTTGGTGAGTTTTAGTTGAGATTTGAGTTGAGAAAAGATTGGGAATCAGAGGATGAATATATAAGCTGAATTTTCGTTGAAAACCCAATCGGTACCTATACCACGTTTTGGTGGTACCGGTACCGGGAGGGCAGAACTGGAACATTTGTGTCAATTTTGTGTGAATACCTGTACCAAGTTTTTGTGATACTTGTACCTCTCGGGTAATTTTTCAGCAACTTTTGTTTAACTTCGGACGATCATATCTTTTTCATCTGGACTCCGTTTTGGACAAATTATATATCGACATTGATGTACTAAAAACATACTTTTTAATGGTGGTGGTTTCTTGACCTAATTCTAATCCTAAAAGATGTTATGGTCAAAGTGTGGTGGAATAGTCATTGGATTTTTACCGATTTTGGGGTTATGTTATGTTAAGCGTTATGCTTGCTTGGGGACACTTAGAGGTCTTTGAGACGTCATGTTTAAGTTCGTTGGATACCATTTAATACATTGTTAGCTCTATAACTTGATATCAGATGGTTGTAAAAAGGATTAGGGGACGTTTGGTGACCTTGTTAACCTTTGGGCATGTGTTAGCTTGGTAAAATGTTATGGAGTGTTATCATACATTTGTTTGATCATTCCAATGGAGAAGTATGCTAATATGAGTTAGCCTGTGACTAGGTACCAAGCTGGTCTAATGGGATGTGTCAAAACCGTAAGTTTGGCATACTCCAATCGAATCGAAAGTGAGTGTGTTTGATATCGTTTTCTTTGCTAATTGTAGTTAGCTTTCGATATGGTTATCTTTGATGGGATTTTGCTATGACGGTGTGAGTGTATATCTTGCTAATTGTAGTTAGCTTTCGATATGGTTATCTTTGATGGGATATTGCTGTAGTGGTGGGTGTATATCATACTAACAGATGATTTATGCCTTGTTCTCTTTCTAACTCAAAAAGAATTTTTCAAAAAATTCCCCCTAGATTCCCCCTACTTTTAACATTTCTCTCTCTACCTCTCTCCACTTATTACCCCTACTATTTTTCAAAAAACTTTTCAAATTGCAATCCAAACAAGGCATTAGCTGTTGATATGCATGCATGATGATATGTATGCGTGAAGGTTGTATATCATGCTAACCGAGGTTTAGTTATTGATATGCATGTTGTGGTGTGTTGATTGTACCCGCTTAAGGATTATGGAGTGAGTCACACCATGTCGTGGGCCGTGCCGTCTAATTAATGGTCAATGGGAATATGGTGTGCGGGACACAATACCTTGGGTACATGGGATGTGGCAAACGTGCCACTGCATGTGATGTGATTACATTCATATTGTTGTGTATTGATTTTTATTGCTCAGTTGGGTGGATATGTTGGTTATAACTGTTGTATACTTTCTAGTATTTCAATTACCTTGGTGATGTGTATTCATGTTGATATTCCTTCGGGTATTGTGGTATTATTTTGAGCACTTCTATATCTCACACACTCTGGCTTTCCTTTTTGGTCTGTCAGGTAGCAGGTTGCTTAGAGTGAGTCCACTACTGGTCAACGTTTGTGGTGTTTCACTAGCGTTGAGTGGGGTTTTGATTACGTTGTTGTGGAGTGTCTTAGCTGGTGCAGAACTTGTTCGTAAAAGAGTTGTAGCTAAGGATATTTGGAGCTTCTAAATTGTAGATGCTGTAATTAAGTTTAGTTGATGTCGACGTTCTATTTGAGGTTAAGCGTTCACACTTTTACATTTTTATGTGATAAGTCTTCCGCTGGGTATTTATTCTGTCAGGTTGTGAAGTGTGTCTTGGTCTTCTGTGTGGAATGCCACGTGGTCGCGCCGACTCGGGCCCACTTTGGGTGTCGTTTGCGAGGCGGGGCGTGACACTAAAAGTGCAAATTTGCAGTCTACACACAAATTTAGACTTCAAATTATTAAATAAACACTAACACCAATGAGAATGTCTAAAATTCATTTGCACTTTTAGATTGCAAAGTTTGCGAAAGTACCTTTATTTGCAGTCTAAAAGTGCAAATTTCCAGTCTAAATTTTCTCTATTGCTAGTGTTCATTTAAAAAATTTGCAGCCTAAAAGTGAAAATTTGCAGTTTAAATTCTCATTGGCGTTAGTATTCATTTAATAATTTGCTGTCTAATAGTGCAAATTTGGAGTCTAAATATAAAACGAAAAGTATGTATGTATAGTGCAGTTGCTTTTTGTGGTGGTGGTGGTGGTGGTCACTGTGGTCGTAGTGGTGGAGGTTGTGGTGGAGGCGGGGTGGTGGTGGAGGTGGTGGTGCGGTGGCGGTATTATGGTGGTGGCGTGGCGGTTGAGGTGGTGGTGGGGGCGTGATGGTGATGGAGGTGTTGGGGTTATGGAGCAGTGGTGGTG